>BRDA01003302.1:22846-35346 GCA_036984385.1 Crenuchus spilurus
CTCTCTCTCTCTCTCTCTCTCTCTCTCTCCTCTCTCTCTCTCTCTCTCTCTCTCTCTCTCTCTCTCTCTCTCTCTCTCTCTCTGTGTGTGTGTGTGTGTGTGTGTGTGTGTGTGTGTGTGTGTGGACCCCTCAGTAGGAGGAACCACTTTGGAGCCTCTTCAGCAGGAAAATGTAGCTGCTGAATGTTCTTGAAGTACAGATGGTACCCACCATGTGTCAGCAAAGTTTACAGGATAATATTATATAATCTTAGATAAGAAATACTATTTTCTCATTGGCTGTTAAATGTCTATTAATTATGTATAATGGAGCACCTGTAACGTGACACAGAAGCCAGGATCCAAGTGCAAGTTTTAATAAACAAAGTACAATAGACAAAACGAAACCAAACAGATAGACTCACAAAAACTGAACGAGACAGGCATTCCAAAGTCCAAAGGGCAAATCCAAAGTCCAGAGTCCAGGCAAGAATAATCAGAAAACCAGATACAAAAACCAGGGATAAACGCTCAGAAATGACCAGAAAATACAGAATCAAGACCTCACACTGACCTGAGCACTAGCCTAGCTTATATACAGGAAGTAGCTTCTATGGTAAGACTAGGCTAGTATTCAGGAGAGTGTGACCTCCGGTGGCTTGGAGTGGCATCGTCCTCATGGACTGCCACAGTACCCCCCCTCCAGGAGCGCCGGCAGGCGTGACACAGGCCCAACGACGGGGACGACCTCTGGGACGAGGAGCAGGACGATCAGGATGATCCCGATGAAAGTCAGTGATCAGTGACAGATCAAGGATGTCAGCAGCAGGCACCCAGGAATGCTCCTCTGGACCATAGCCCTCCCAGTCCACGAGATTGGTTCTATTGATCCCTGGATGACCGGAACTGAGAGACCTGTGAACCTGACACATTACTTCTGATCGTAGGACAATGGGGACATAAGTCTTATTAGTAGGACAATCTGGGGGTGGAGGATCTTGAGCTGAGGCATTATGTATATCCTCCATAATCTGCCATCTGATAGGGGCTACGATGCAATGTGAGGGGAGGATGTATTCTGGTTGAATAGCCTGCACCTGGTCATCAAACTGACGTGATAAAGCATCTGCCTTAGTGTTTTTTGATCCTGGTCTGTAAGTAACAAAGTTAAATCTGGTGAAAAACAACGCCCATCTAGCCTGCCTGGTATTCATTCTTTTAGCCGCTCTGATGTATTCTAGATTTTTGTGATCTGTTAAGACTACAAATGGCTGCTTGGAACCCTCCAACCAATGACGCTACTCTTCAAATGCTGCCTTGATGGCCAACAACTCTCTATTACCTATATCATAGTTCCTTTCTGCATCACTAAGTTTCCGTGAATAATAAGAACATGGAAACATCTTCAGAGGCTGACCATGTCTCTGGGATAACACCGCACCAATTCCGCTCTCTGACGCATCGACCTCGACTATGAACTGTTTCTCTGGATCCAGGAGTTTCAATAAGGGAGCTGTAGTGAAACATGTTTTCAGTTTTTTGAATGCTATTTCTGCCTCTGGGGTCCAAACTATGCTTTTCTTGGCTCCTCTTAACATAGAATTTAGGGGACTGGCAATAGTGCTGAAATTTCTTATGAATCTTCAATAGAAATTGGCAAATCCGATAAAACGTTGAAGCTGTTTGACTGTTTGAGGAGGTGCCCAATCTAACACTGCTCTGATCTTCTCATCGTTCATGCTAATACCTTCATCACTGATGATATAGCCCAAAAACGACACTCTAGACTTGTGGAATTCGCATTTTTCAGCCTTGACATATAACTAGTTTTCCAACAATCTCTGGAGAACAGCTCTTACATCTAACATCTGTTGGTCCATGTCTTTAGAATAAATCAGAATATCGTCGATATAGGCCAGCACCCACTTATCGATCATATCTCTAAGAACATCATTAATGAAGGATTGGAAGACAGAGGGCGCTATGGCTAACCCATAAGGCATGACTAAGTACTCACAGTGCCCCCTAGTGGTCACAAAAGCAGTCTTCCACTCATAACCTTCACGTATCCTAATCAGGTTGTATGTATTACGAAGGTCTAACTTAGTGAAAACCTTGTCTCCTTGTAATTTCTCTAATGTAGAGGGAATCGGGGTAAAGGATGTTGGTATTTAACTGATACAGAATTAAGTCCCCTATAATCTATGCAAGGTCTAAGTCCTCCATCTTTTTTCTCCACGAAAAAGAACCCTGCAGCAGCTGGTGAGGTAAAGGGACGAATAAAGCCCTGATCTAAAGCCTCGTCAATGTAAGTTTCTAAGGCTTCAGTTTCTGGTATAGACAAGGGATAAATTCTACTTTTGGGTGGCATGACTCCGGGTTGGAGGTCTATGTTGAAACCCACAGATCTATGAGATGGTAATTGGGTAGCCTTATGTTTACTAAACACTTCAGCTAAATCAAGGTAACAACTAGGAATATCAATGGCCGTAGTACATAGTGGGCTTTCTATCCTAGTACTCCAACAAGACAATGACATACACTGCTTAAGACATTGTGGACTCCAATGGATTATGTCACGATCTAGCCAAGATATTATAGGATTATGTGATTGCAGCCATGGAAAACCAAGAATTCCTGGTGTGTCTTTGGAATCAATGAGGAGAAATGACAATTTCTCTTTGTGAAACAGACCTACTTGCATGCAGAGTTCAGCAGTTTTACGGCTAACAGTACCAGTTCCCAACGGGGATCCATCGATGGCCTTGATGGTTAGTGGAGAGGTTACTGTGGAGAGTGGTATGCCTTTTTCCTCTGCATAGCTCTGGTCCATGAAATTTCCTGCTGCTCTGGAATCTATAAGGGCTGAGACAGACAACAAATCAAAACCCCAAGCCAAATTCACAGTCAGATTAAGGACGTTAGTGCTCAGGTTAAGATTTTTCACCATACTCACCCGAGCCCCTGATGATCCGGGTTGGTGAGGGCATGACACTCTCATGTGTCCTCCTTGTCCACAATAGAGACACAGACGTTCACAAAATCGCCGCTCACATTCCGTCTGGGTGAGGTGAGTCCTCCCGATTTGCATAGGTTCATGTTCATCAGCAGGTCTGAGACGAGCAGTGTGAACTTCTCTAGAAAAATATATTTTTCCCTAACTAATGGTTCCAGAGCAATAGAGGTCTGAATATATGAGTCCAAATCAATCAAGTGTCATCTACAGGCCATCTCTGCTCACAGTTCAGGTCGCAAACCACATCAATAAGCCGTGAGAAGTGGAGGAGCATTCCACCCACTTCCAGTCGCTAATGTACAAAATTCTAATGCATAATCTCAATAATGTCCCAACATCTCTTGAAACAGCGGAATGGTCAAAAACCGCCCTGAAACTGGCCAAAAATGCCACCTTGGTAGTCAAAATATTGCTATGCTGATACCATAATGAGGCGGCCCATTCTCTGGCTCTACCCGTTAGGTGTGACACGACAAAATCAACTTTCTCACGGTCAGTCATAAAATGTCGGCTATTGTGGCTAATAAACAGGTTGCACTGCATAATGAAACTCTTGCAGTGTTCTGGGCTTCCGTCATATCACTCAGGAAGAGCTACATAGGGAGTATTACTCACAAACTGAAAGTTAGAAGCCCCTCAGCTAGCGTCTGCTAAAGCCGGTTTGGCGGGGCTAGCCGGCATGCTAATGCTAGCGGTAGTTGCCTCCAGTAAACTCTGTAGCATGGTGCTGAGCTGATCCATCTTCGCCTCTTGATTCTGCAACCTCTCCTCTATACTCGCTGGATCCATGTTTAGGTGAGGTCTTCTGTAACGTGACACAGAAGCCAGGATCCAAGTGCAAGTTTTAATAAACAAAGAACAATAGACAAAACAAAACCAAACAGGTAGACTCACAAAAACTGAACGAGACAGGCATCCAAAGTTCAAAGGGCAAATCCAAAGTCGTAAACAGAGTCCAGGCAAGAATAATCAGAAAACCAGGGATAAACGCTCAGAAATTACCAGAAAATACCGAATCAAGACCTCGCACTGACCTGAACACTAGTCTAGCTTATATACAGGAAGTAGCTTCTATGGTAAGACTAGGCTAGTACTCAGGAGAGTGTGACCTCCGGTGGCTTGGAGTGGCATCGTCCTCATGGACTGCCACAGCACCTATGATCTGGTAAAAAGTGTTTAATCACTTTTAAGTTAACCTTAAGAATCATATTAAATATCATCTGACTGACAACCTGCAATAGGGTAGCTACAACAGCCTGTACAACAGCCAAAATCAGGTTGTGTACTGACAAAAATGGTTGGATATAGCACCAAAACCCCTGTTCATGATTAAAAGGTTCTATAAGTTGATGAAGAATATGTTGTAAATTGTAGAAGATTTTTAAAAACAGTTCTCATATTGTTGTGATGTCAAGCTTGTAATATTAGAGGAACCATTTTTGCTACTATATAGAATCCTTAATTATGTTATAAAAACACTGCTTTGTTTTGTCCAAATGAATTTTGCCCTTTTATAAATGATATAATATTTAAATCATTTAAAGAATAGAAAATCCTTTAAAATATAATTTATCATTTACTTAAGACTGGTCACAGTGAGTGTCCTACCCCTTCACTGGGTGCAGGACAGGGCATTCACTACCTTAGCTAAAGGTAGGACATCCCTGGGAACACTCACACTCATACCAGGACAATTTAGAGTACCCAATTCACCTGACCTCCATGTTCTTGGACTGTGGGAGGAAACCCCTGCACAGAATTAGGGAGAACATAGAAACTCAAACCCTAGACCTCAGCACTGAGAGGCGAGTATACAACATTTACATTACATTTGAGGCATTTAGCAGAAATGCTTTTTATCCAAAAAAACTTACAATTGGGGTTTAGGTGCCTTGCTCAAGAGCACTTCAGTCACGACCTGCCCGGGGATCGAACCAGCAACCTTCAGGTCACCAGACCAGATCCGTAACCACAAGGCCATGGCTGCTACTACTACTAATGACCAAGTCACCCTGCCAATCTTTTTAAGAGAAAAAAAAAATACTGCATAGACCACTTCACAAAAAGGCTGGTGACCATATTGTACTAGCTTATTAGTTGTATGTATTGAGTCAATTAAACTATAGAGCACCATCCTCCATAGGTTTGGGGAGTGCCTTTTGGCAAACACAAAACAAACTTCCTAATTTTGTGTCAGTAGAGGATTTTTCTGGCCACTCTTTCATAAAGCCCAGCTCTATGAAATGAAAGGTTGTGGTCATATGAACAGATACAGATTTTTATCAGTCATGGCCTAGTGTAGAGTGGGTCATGCCCCTTTTGTACATTGTCTGGGTCAGACCTTCATTTATCAAATATATGTCCAGAGAATCAGATCAGACATGCAAATAATTGTATTTATTATGAAATATCAGAAATTTCCTTTATTCTAAGATGCTGGATAGTGCACTAATTTTGTCTTTAGACATAGAGTAGAGAAGCTTTTCTGTGTCATGTCAATGCCACATTTTACAAAAACAATACATTTCTAATTGGAAAAGAATCATTTTCTCACTACAAGTGTGAGTGTATATCACTTATTGATGACGGCCGCATTGATGGAGATCCCTTCAGATCACTGGCTACAGAGTTACTGTATCAGATAGACAAGAGTCAGCCTCAGACTCATATTGGAAATCAATGTGAGGAATTTGTACATTGACAGAAGTGTCAGGTACAATTAAACCAATTTGGGGAAAAAACATAAACAAAATTGTGCATTTTGACAGCTGGACCAAAAAAATCGATGCCTAATTTTATCAGAGTTAAAAAAAGGATGTTTCAAATCACCTCGGTTTTCTCATCTGACTTTCAAATAATGTTTTAGAGGAAGAATTTTGGCCCAGCAATAAAGCCAGCTGACACCTGGGTATAGTTATTGCACTCCAATCGATACCTGGTGATGGTTTTTGTCCTGAATGCGAGAAGCATAAAGCTACTCTAAAGCAACTGTCAAGGTGGCATCACACACATTATTTACAGTAAGTATGTATTGTGACTGTAAAATAAACTATTTTAATATAAAACAATCAGCCATAACATTAAAACCAATCACTGTCCATTTTAGCTCCTCTGAGCATATAGGTGCACTTTATAGTTCTACAATTACAGACTGTAGTCCATCTGTTTCTCTGTATACTTTATTTACTCTGTACGTCAATGGTCAGGAACCCCACACTGCTGGTGGAGCATTATCAGACACCCTGACGTGGTGGTGGTGTGTTAGTGTGTGAGTCACTGTCCACTCTATTAGACACACCTACCTTGTTGGTCTTGTAGATGTAAAGTCAGAAACAGCAGCTCAGCACAGTGTGTGTTGGTCCTCTAGTCCTGACACTGTTGGCTGGTTGGTCACTATTTTCACTCCAGTAGTGACACTGAGGTGTTTAAAAACATCAACAGCTCTGCTGTGTCTGATCCATGCTAACACACACTAACACACCACCACCACATCAGTGTCACTGAGAATGATCCACCTGCTCTGTGGGGTCCTGATAATTTAGGAACAAGTGAAACAGTCTATAATTGTGCAATAAAATGAACAATGAGTTTAAATACAATTAGGGGGTTTTAATGTTATGGCTCTATGTTTAACACTCTTGTATAAAGCTGCAGACGCAGGTGTTATCCTGTGTCAGAGCATGCACTAACAGGTTATGAATATTATTAAAAATAGTAATGCAAGTTCAAACATTTCAATATATCTGTGCCAGAAGGGCCTTTCATCTTTAGCCTCCAATTACAGGAAATGAAGTGGCCCCACCATTACCGCGCTGACATTGAACCGAGGTGACTTTAAGCTCCGAAGTGAAATGAGAGAGTGCTGGAGCCAACAGAAAGAGAGGCTTTCATTAATGTAGTTTTGGTTGTGAGGGCAGCTTTAAAACGGATTAATGCTTCATTATTTCTTCATTAGCATCATCATTCATAATTATGTGACACCACAGTGTTTTCAGAAGCTCCTTCTTTAAACAATAACAGTGGAGACAAACTAATTGGCCGTGAAATTATGATAACTGGATGCTCGCACCTTTCAGTGTTATTCCTCTGCGGTAACATCAAGGCTTTGGACAGTGAAGGTTTTCAAGGCTAATTGAGTTGTAACAGGGCTGAAGCATGGGGACCTGTCGTGATTCTTGTGTCTTGCTTTTAAAGGACAAGATCTGTAACGAGGCAATAAAAAAGACACTATACAGGCTTTCTGCAGGGCTACAGTTAACAAGATAGTTCCCTGATGACATACAGGGGTTAGACAGTGAAACTGAAACACCTGTCATTTTAGTGAGGGAGGTTTCATGGCTAAATTGGACCAGTCTGGTGGCCAATCTTCATTAATTGCACATTGCACCAGTAAGAGCAGAGTGTGAAGGTTCAGTTAGCAGGTAAGAGCACAGTTATATAGTATATTACAATGCACACAACATTATGGTGACATACCAGAGTTCAAAAGAGGACAAATTGTTGGTGCACGTCTTGCTGGTGCATCTGTGACCAAGTCAGCAAGTCTTTGTGTCTAAATATTATTGAGCCACTTTGGGGTGTTTTGGAGGAACGAGTCAGGAAACGGTTTCCTCCACCAGCATCACGTAGTGACCTGTCCACTATCCTGCAAGAAGAATGGCTTAAAATCCCTCTGACCACTGTGCAGGACTTGTATATGTCATTCCCAAGACGAATTGACGCTGTACTGGCTGCAAAAGGAGGCCCTACACCATACTAATAAATTATTGTGGTCTAAAACCAAGTGTTTCAGTTTCATTGTCTAAGCCCTGTATATATGTCTTAAAAAACATTTAAAATGCATTACTCCATTTAATTTATCTTATTTTGGTCTTATAGTCATCAACAGTTGCAGATACTGGATGCATTCTGACAGCATGTCTCATAGACGTCTCTGAGATGTAGCAAAGATGATTACAAACAAATGTAAGTCTGGATTACAGCTACAGAAGGCTTCTCACTGTTCACCAGGGATGTCTTGGAGACATATTGCACTCTATCTGCAGGGGGCAGATCCTTCAGTGTCATGGCCCCCAAACTATGGAACACCTCACCTCAATTCCTCAGAGGCAACACAAATCTATCCTCCTTCAAATCTGTTCTCTGTTTATTTTCATTTTTCTGCTCTATGTTTTTGTTGTTACTCCCTCTGTGAAGCATCATTGGGTTTGAGAAAAAGTGCTAAATAAATTCTTCTAAATAAAAAAATAATAAAACTTCTTATTATTATTATTAAATATGTATTCCAGATGTAATGAACTACATCTCATAAATGTTTCTGAGACATATGTTTATCTATATTATTTTAAGATATTGTTGATGAACCAAAACAAAACAAAAAAACATGTTTTACCTTGTGTGTTTATGGTGGTAACCTCTTTCTCCTGCAGATGGCGCTACATGAGGATATTGGGGCCATAAATACCTGTGGGGTGTGTGACAGGATTCTTAGAAATAGAAAAGGTGGTGCAGTTCAGTGAATGTCTTGTTCAATGTGTGGAAAATTGGTCACAAAGCAGATGTTAATGATAAAGCAGTAATGTCATACAGGTCTACCAGCAGTGGTAAAAAAATCTCAGTTTACAGGAAACTCTCAATTGTGGTCGACAGCACACAAAGCTGAAGACCTCTCATGTCACTGTGGTCCATATATTGATGGTCTGCTGTTCTTTGTGTTCTATCACAAATTGGTTGTGAAGGACCTGCGTTGACTTTTCAAAGCAATTTTTGTCTGGAAGTGAAGAGATTTTCATTTACAAGCTGTAAAACCTGCTTGCGGTCCCTGTTCATCAGTTTGGTCTTTTGGTCACAATTCAGCTACTAGACTGGTTAATGGTCCCTACTGTTCACTTTAAACGTTTAGAAACTTATTTTACAACAAAAAGTGAAGAACTGAGTTTAATTTATATGCCAGTAGATGTTAGAAGTGGCGAAGTACAGGCCTTGAGTGGCTCAGCGGGCTAAGACACTATGACCAGAGGATCGCGGGTTCGAATCATGGTCATGCTGTTTGCTATTAACAGCCGGGGCCCGAGAGAGAAAAAATTGGCAGTGCTCTCTCTGGGCAGGTAGATGGCGCTCTCACTCTCCCTATATTTCTCACATTGCAATGTCTACTGGCTCAGCTGTCTACTGATTGGTCCATTTGGAGCTGGGAATCCTGTGCTTTCCTCCGAGCGTGTTGGCTCCCCAGTGACCGTGTAGTTTGAAAGGAGGCGGTGGCTTTATCACACTCAATGGAGGAGACTTGTGCTTGTCTTCACCCTCCTAGAGTCAGGGACATTGCAAAAGTGATGGGGAGAGTCTTAATGGGATGGGCTAACTGGCTACTACTACATTGGGAAGGGTATAAAACTAGCAAAAATGTAAAAAAAAAAAAAAAAAAGTGAGAAACCAACTACCTCACCATGTTGCAGAAACTTAAGGCATTAGGGTTGAATTAAACATGACTTTTCTTACTTTGTAAAACAAAATATGTCACTATATATCATAGTAATGTACTGAATTGCTACTTTTTGGCACTAAAATAATAAACAATAGTGAAGGTTCAATTTCTATATTCAGTCAAACCATGAGTTCGAATCCCGGTCATGCTGTTTGCCATGAACAGCCGGGGCCCACAGAGAGCAAAAATTGGCAGTGCTCTCTGTGGCAGTCAAACTTCTTCAAATCTATTAAAATAAATATAACGTAATGTCCATAAATGAAAATAAATAGCTTTATTTTGTCAAACACACAAACACTAATCAACCTAATTTTAAAATATGTAAATAAAATCTAGCAGCTACAAATGAGAAACAGTAAATAGCTTAAATAGCTTGATCATACATAAATACTAAACAAATATGTTTGTAAATATTTCATGTAAACAGTAATTTTGGATAAAATTTAGCAGCTTAATATAAAAATAAACAAGTATCTTTGGTCAAACATGAAAGCAATAGTCAAACATTATAAACACGCAAATTAAAGTGAAAGTGAAAGGATGGGTCCCATAGATCAGTGTAGCTATCCAATCGTTATCTGACCTTAATATTGTTTTGTTTCCCTAGTCGGAAGAGCTGCTGGAGTTATTTATGCAGTGTATTGTTTATGAAATTCACCATAAATTGAAAATAAACTGGCAGCAAAGATGCCAGCATTTTACTGTTTTTTTTTGTTTGTTTTTTTTTGTATTTTTTACAGTGCATATAGTATGTGGCCATAGAATAAGTTTTTATGGTCATTTTACAACACCAGCAAACATATTACTGTTATTTTACAGTGCTTCTAATGTAATTTAACAGTTTATTTATGTATATTTGATTATCTCGCTGAGTGTACTGTCCATTTTGCTACAGAGCTCTTCTATTTTCTGCTCATGTTGTTAAATTTTAGTGGAAATTGTCCCTCTCCTGATGCTAATGTGGCAACGCCCAGTGAAGAACTGTTACTGACCAGATGTCCAGATTTCCTCTTTTTGAGACTTGAGTGTGTCTGTGTGCGTGTGTCTACTAGTCTGTGATAAGCCATCTATTTACATGCCTCCAAGTGTAACTATTATCAAAATAACTCTGAATTTCTGCTTATTTTTACTCAAAAATGAGGTATAATTCTGTGTAAATAAGATCTATTGACCATACAGTCCAAACATACGTGTAACATTGGTGATAATGAGCTTTTAACAGTTTATTATTTATAAATAATATGAAATAATGTACTGTATTAAATTTTATTAATGATTAATATTAATTTTTATTATTTTATTATTCATAATATTTATAACAATATAAAATTAGTAGTAGTATATAATTAATAGTAACTAGTAATTATTAATAAAATATAAATCATAATTTGTCAATATTTATTAATAATTAATAATAATAAAACTTGTGTTCAAGCACCAAAACAAATTTATTTGAACATGTAATATATATATATATATATGTTCATGGTCCATTGCCTCAAACCCCAAGTATTCAGACCTACCAAAGAATTGACTAATGCTAGGTACACTTAAGATCAACCAGACAACACTCCTTAGTCCACCAAGAGCAAGCTCTTCTCAGGGGTCATCAGGCTGGCACCTTCCTTTGCCTGTGTTTCACTGAATTAAGCCCACAACACCTCCAGAAGGCTCAACAGTGAAGTCTGGCATCCCAGACCCATCCCCCCTCCAAGCTAGCTTTACAGACCTTCCTTACCCTTAAACATAAAAATCCACACTGGCCTCCCTGGTGACTAAGGCTGTATCTTGCCCCACTGGCACCGTTAATGCATGCTCAGTGCCACCAGTTCCATGTGATCTTTATGTACTACATCACCAACCACCAAAACAGCTACAGTGCATTTCCCCAGACACATCCAGAAGGCTCAGCAGTGAAGTAAGGCATCCCAGACCTACCCCCTCCAAGCCCACTGTTGAAGAACCTTCAACTACACTCCTTTCCCCACCTAACCTCAGCCCTTCTTAACCACAACCATTGACTGGATCTTTCAGCTACCCCTGACAACTCCTTCATGACTGTCCTCAGCACACAGCCCCTAAATCCAAATTCAGCCAGCAATCTTGTGGTAGAATTTGCTACAAAACCCCTAACACCTACCTCTACTGGTCTAATATATGCTTGCCACCCTTGCTCTCTTACCTCAGCCACCAGATCTGCATACTTCAACCTTTTCCTTTCATAAGCTGAATCTACCTCATCTTCAAATGGAACAGTCAGCTCTATAAAATACACTATCCGCTTGCTTTCTGAGTACAATACTATATCTGGCCTCAAGGTTGTGACCACAATGCACTCTGGGACCTGCAGCTTACTACCTACATCTACCAACAACTTCCAATCTCGTGCGTCAGCCCACTTACTCGCAGTTTTCAAACACTGTGCTATTTCTCCACTACGCTGTCCTTCGTGCACAAATGTAATTATCCTACTGACACTAACCATCAGCATGCTATTTACTTCCAACCACGTCTTGTCAAGTGCACCTGCAAGAGATCCAAGTATTTGATTATGTCTCCATGTGTAGCGCCCCTGAGACAAACTCACTTTACATGCCGACATAATGTGCTTCAACATGCCATTTCCCGCACATAACTTGCAGCCTGGATCCTCACACACCCGCTGTCCAAGGTTTTGTGGCGTAGGAAGGACATCCAAGTAGCTCCAAGAAGAGACTTTATACGACCCGCATCCCATGCACACAACTCTTGCCAGGTAATTCTCCTCTTCTCTACACTTCCCCATCTCATCCACTGCCCCTGTTTACTTTGCCCCGCTGCTTTTGCTTGCCTTGCTTCTTCCTCTTGCTCACGAACAAATCTTGTAACTATGCGCCTTCTGTCTGGTGATGTGGCCTTTCTGACTGCTTTCCACGAATCACCTACACCTAGTCCAGCCCTGCCATTTTGCACCTTCCCTACAACATCCCTATGCTCCAATGCCCTCTTTGCTGCTTCGGTTGCTTTACAGGAATTCCACTT
>BRDA01003302.1:37846-59135 GCA_036984385.1 Crenuchus spilurus
TATTTGAATTGGTGCAAGTGGAGCAAAAGGATGGGATTTCAGGTTTGAATTCTCATGTAACAATCTGAAATAGTTATTTGTAAGTGCTTACAATAACATGGAAAAAGCACAGCTGGTTATACATGGTCATATCAGATTTTTTAATACAAATTAATGGGCACACCAGTCAGTAGTAGCAGAATGTAAATGCATTATTATAAGTGACTGATGTCTAAAAGGGCATATTAAACATGGTGGTGGTAGCATTTGAGAAACTACTAACTTTGTGAGATGTTCTAGAGCTGCAATACTGAAGGTTTAATAGACTTGACATAGATTGAGTTTCTCCCAACATAACAGTGGTGCCCCACAGGCCATTGATGCCTCTATTGTGAACAGGAAAGTATCAGGAATCACCACTGAGTGAACAGTCCAAGCCAAGGGTGGTTATTCCTACTATTATGTAGGTGGTCATGATATACTGATATGACTGTACATATAAAAGTTTAACAAAATTAATTATAAAATATTTCCTCTGAATATAACTGAAGTCAAACTGAACTCATGTTTAGATTGTTTAATCAGATTTTATTGATTACAGCTGCTGTTGCGAAAGCAGGACTGTAGTTGCATAGTCATGGCAATCATATAGTACTATAGCAATAAGAGTCCTTGGGCAAGACTCCTAACAATAGCCTACAAATGTAACATGACTGAAATCAAAAGTCACTCTTTATAAGAGTGTCTGACAAATCCTATAAATATGATGATTATTTGAACACGTCAAACAAGCTACGATGGAAGATTAACCACATAAAATTGACCTAAAATTAGACAGTCTTGTTTCAGGCATATCATCACGATCTTTATAGAAGACAAAAAACTCTTAACTTAGTTAGAAATCAAAGAATGGTCCCTGAGTGGCTCAGTGGACTAAGATTCTGCAAAATTGTTAGATGTTAGAGGTTAGATGGCACTTTCTCCCCAGCACTACTAAGTAATCTAGGCTGGCTCAGACATCTGCCAGTCAATCCACCAGAACTAAGGATCCTGCGCTTTCCTCCAAGTGTGTTTGCTGTCCGGCAGTGATATAATGACAGCAGTTGGAAAAAAGATGGTGGCTTGACATCACATGCTTTCGGAGGAGGCTTGTGTTAGTCTGCACCCTCCTAGAGTCAAGTGATAGGGTCAACAAATTGGTGGGTTGATTGGCTACCAACATATTGGATGAGAATATTGGGTAAAAATAATAAAAAAACAATACAATTTTTATTCATTTATTCATCATAATACATTCAACTTAAAGATTATCTGCTGTGTTTACATAACAGAAAACCATAAACTGTAAAACTGGGGATAGTGTTTGATTTTCAAAGAACAGCAATGATATACAATCAACTTCCATAGTCACCAGTCAAGTTTTTGTATCCAGGCATTAGCCTAAACATGCATAATGTAATGTAATGTAATATATGAAGAGTTAATTTGAGAACCAAATCTGACATATTATGACATATTATGAAAATGCCTGTTGCTCTTTATATTATTTATAAGTAAGTTTCATGACGATTGGACCTAAAGAAATTGCCCAAAATGACTTAGAAAGACGTTTGGTTCCATTGACTTCTACAAACTCTTTTTATTTTCTTAGTGTATAAATATTATGATTTAGACTTCATTGTATTGCTTCTTTGTTTGCTCAAATGCAATTTACAAGCTGTTTGGGTCATTCTTACATGTTAATTTGACAAGATTTCCCCTTAGTACAGTACTGTCTTCTGTACTCATTTGTGAAATGCAAGAGCGAGTTTGACTTGAGCCTGAAATTGTCTGAAGTTTGATTTTGAGTCTGTGTTTAAAAGTGTGTACGGGGGATGGGGGTGTTCCCCAAGAGCCGGTGGGATTGTACTGTAGATTCTGTGGGTCTGCTTCAAAGTGACAGCAATAGAGGCATCACAGGCCTTTCCAGCTCTCTTATGTAGGCCATATCGCTGGGGACATGCGGCGAGGGACCTGCAGTCGCCAAAGCTGTACATACGTAAATACATAAATTATTTTCCACAGCCCTGATTGTATATTTCATATCTCATTCAGAATATGGGGTTGGTAACCTTGAATTAAAATGTAAATGGGCAAACCTATGTATGTACAGATGCAATATGGTTGCCATTCCCACAGTTTTCACTCTTTCTTTTTGGAATGGTTGGACATGTTTTTTGTGTATCAGTACATTTAAATTTCTGTAACTTTAGCCTAAACTTTTAACAAGGATAAATGTTTTAATGAACACATCATGATACACAATATGGTTAAACATTTGTGGGCATCAAGTCTAATGCCAGGTGTGAGTTAGATGGGTATAAAGCTCCCCAGTATGGTGGAAGTGTCTTCTCTGCTCCATCCAATACTTTTAGATGAGTTTGTGGAGTTGAGAATGGTGGTGGTGATAATAATTCAACATCCTGACATTCAACATCGTGACATCTTCTTGTGGCTGAATGCAGTCAAATCATCACAGCAATGCTGCAAAATCTATTAGAAACCCTTTGCTGGACAGTAGAGACAGTTACTCCAACAAAAACAGAATCAAACTCTAATAGCTTTAATTCAGAAGAAATGAATGAGCAGGTGTCCCAATACTTTTGTCAAGTGTTTCATTGAGTAATCTGACATTTTTATGGTCTTCATCAAAGTTTCCTTATTTCCATACTGAGTTTTATTATTCAAAACTTTGTTGACGATTGTTTGCTTTGGTAGTTTATAACTGGAGCTACAAAACTAAAATTGCTAATAAACACTAGAACTCTATAGCCACCTAAAGTCACCCTACACAAGTTATTGTTATTGACTAGAGCTCACAGTAAATCATACATTGTCCAAAACCACTTCAGCTAATCTGTGAGAACTTATATTGGTATATTTTGATTTTAAAAAATCTGCTACTTTAGGTGACTATTGGGATCTAGTGTTTGATTGCACTGTTTCCCTAAGTAAGTACTAAAAATGTCAAACATATCTTGGATGATTGACTTCTAATTTTGATTGAAACATTCAATTAACTGTGGAAAATCTAATTTCTGTTGTATGTTCATGGTTTATATAAGCATTGGTGTGTTGTTTATCTTGTTATACATCCCTCCATAATTATTGGCACCCCTGGTTAGGAAGTGTTCTTTGGCTTCTAATAAATGCCTTTTAAAGAAAAATAACATAGGACAACAATACAAAAAAAGAGAAAAATCTAAGCTTTAATCCAAGTGCCTTTATTTTGTGTGAAAAAAATCACACATTAAGAAATAAATCTTTTGAATGAAATCACGTGTGCCACAATTATTGGCACCCCTGGTTTTAGCACTTTGTACAACCTCCTTTTGCCAAAAAAACAGCACTTAATCTTCTCCTATAACTCTTCACAAGATGGCAGAAAACAGAAAGAGGGATCTTCGACAATTCCTCTGTGCACAACCTCTCTAAGTCATCCAGAGTCCTGGGTCTTCTCCTATGCACTCTCCTCTTCAGCTCACCCCACAGGTTTTTTTATTGGATTGAGGTCTGGGGACTGAGATGGCCATGAGAGGAGCTTGATTTTGTGCCTTGTGAACCGTTTTTGAGTAGATTTGGCCACATGTTTAGGGTCATTATCTTGCTGAAAGACCCAGTGATGACCCATCTTCAGCTTTCAGGCAGAGGCCACCAGATTCTGATTCAAAATGTCCTGATATTTCAAAGAGTTCATGGTCCTATGTATCCTTACAAGGTTCCCAGGTCCTTTGGAGTAGAAACAGGCCCACAGCATCACCGATCCTCCCCCATACTTAACAGTGGGCATGAGGTGCTTTTCTGTATACTCATCCTTGGTTACGCTTACAGTGTTTGTTGCCAAAAAAGCTGTATTTTGGTCTCATCTGACCAAAGCACACAGTCCCACTTAAAATCCCAGTAGCGCTTGGCAAACTCCACCCGTTTACACTTATGAGTATAACTCAGAAAAGGTTTTCTCCATGCACGCCTCCCAAACAGCTTGTTGGAATGTAGATAGCGCCTGATGGTTGTTTGGGAGACCTCGTAACCCCAAGATGCTACCATTTGATTCAATTCTCTTAGAGTGAGCTTTGGAGAACTTTATAATTATCTTACCATCCTTCTTACTGTGTGTGGTGGCAAGATACACTTGCGTCCTCTTCCAGGCTTGTTTGTCACAGTTCCAGATGTTTTGAATATTTTGATGATGGCTCTGACTGTAGATAAGGGCATCTGCAGGTGAGTGGTAGATTTTTTTTTCTTGTAGCCATTGCCTGATTTATGAAGGTCAACACACATCTGCCTTACTTGAATTGTGTGTTCTCTTGTCTTTCCCATGTTTACGAGTGAGTAAAAGAAATAGGCCTTTGTGTGATGCCATATTTATACCCCAGGGAAACAGGAAATTATTAATTACTAATTAAAGGTTCCTAGATACTTTGATCCACTTTATAAACTACAGTAGAGATGACATAAATGGTTCAAATACATTTATTTTCAAGAAATTGTTAAGGGTGCCAATAATTGTGGAACAGGTCATTTTATGGGAAATAATTATTTCTTAGTCAGGATTTTTTCTTTATTTTTTTTTTTCACTTGAGTTGAATGTTGCTTTTTACTAAACTTTTTCAGAGTGAGATTATTCTTCTGCAATAAAAAATGTATTTATTTTAAGGCTTTTAACACATTTTAACTAAGGGCGCCAATAATTATAAAGGACACTGTAAATGTGATTCATGTTCAACTTTTAACAAATTGTGAAATGTGGTCTTTTTGAGACGTTCACAATAAAAATGAGTTCAGGTTAAAGCCAATTAGAGCTGGCCTAAGGACATGAAAGTGTCAATAATGGCCTCAAAAACTTCCTCCATGACATTTTAGATCAAAAGTGCCTTTAATATGTTTGTTTTGTATAGTTGATTAACAGTGCAGTGTATTCCAGTCTTTGATGTAAATGATGATGTTTGGTCAGCTCTGCTCTGTAATCTCTATGCCACCTATAAATAAAACACAAGCCGGTTAATGTATGTAAAGGGCAATCCATTTCTCTCAGCTGGAGAGGAAGAGGGGAAGAGAGTGGGAGATTGAAGGGTCTCTAATCCGGAAGAGTAAAAGGTCAATCATGATGATTTAGTGCTACTGAATGAGCTGTCAAGAAGTCTCCCGTCTGCAGAGGAGACATTTTCTCTTCATTCTTGAGAAAAGTGATGCTGTATCTTGAGGAACTTTGATGAAATAACTGTACAAAGACTTTGAAAGTCATCTTCTCCTTCAGCACTTGTATTTTATGGCTCCCTGTCCTTACAAAGAGCTAATTGTTTAATCTCCTTAAAGATGTGGCATCAATTAAAGCATATCAGTTTCCAGTATCCCAGTGTTCTAATGGGATGATACGGAGATATTCAAATTTGCCTGTTTATGCACTTATATGAGTTTTAGATGCTTATTTTAATCCTAAGTACTGTTCACTTCTGCTGACCACAACCAGTGGTATCATAAATGTCTTTGTTAGCTCACAGAAGAAATTTTCAAACTTTATTCACTCCCTTCCTCCATCCCTCTAATTATCTCCATGTTATGATCAAGGATGGATAAAGTACTCAGAAATTAGATAATAAGGAATAAAATGAAGACTTAATTCTTATTATTTTTATTATTTATTTATTACCCTTAATACTTGTGTCTATTATCGGTGTATGTACAGTAATATTAGTGTAACAGTGTTTAAGATCTGATCGGTAGTGAACAGTGATACAGTTTCTTGTATCTTTAGCTGTGATTATAATCACCTCTTTAATACCAACCTCACTTCTATCAAAAATCACCTCACTTTTACCAACCATTTCAGTTTCTTTTTCTTGCACATAAAGCTCTCCTATGTAGGGCCTGGACACCATGTAGACCAAGTCCATTCCGACCAAGTAGACTAAAATCATTAGATCATTCAGTCAGAGGAAGAGATAAACACAGACATTCTGAATCTGGTTAGGAATAAAATCACAGAGGACCTCCTATAAAAGAAGAAGAAATGACTCCAGAACCTCCATTTCATCCAAATAGAGCTATAAGCTACATGCAAATGGGACTGAACTAACCTTTTACACAGCAGTTGTATGCAGTTATTTACATCAAGCACACTTGTTCCCACTTTCATTCATTATCAGCAGCTTTGCCTGAAGTATCCCTTTAAGGGGGCTTTGGAAGAGCATGGAAAGGTTGAAGGTGCTCTGGGGGGACCTGTGCGTCTGGATAATCGCACAAGATAGACTGCCTCCACTCTCTCTCAGCCATATTGAACCTCTTCACAACTGCGCTGTAATTTCATTGACAGTGCACAAGTGACCATAATTTCACCGCTGACTTGATTTAAGTGCTTATGAGAATGGAGGCGACTGTTATCCTATAGTCTACAGATGGAAGGGCGTAATTGAATTAGCCAGGCTGAGAGGAATGGGCGGTTTCGCTAAGGTCCAGCCCTTAATGTCTTCCTC
The DNA here is from genome assembly GCA_036984385.1 of Crenuchus spilurus. NCBI lineage: Eukaryota > Metazoa > Chordata > Actinopteri > Characiformes > Crenuchidae > Crenuchus > Crenuchus spilurus. Next base: position 44,338 of record BRDA01003302.1, read on the forward strand.
GCACAAAGAGAGCAAGTGCTCCAATCATTTGCACTGGGTTAAAAAGCCAGGCGTGGGTCCAGGCCTGGAGAGCAGGAGCAGGCTTCGTTGTAAATGTCACCCTGCTTTGCACTCCATCGTTAACACAGTACAACAAATCGATCCACTTGAATTATTAAGTTAATACTTATTCTACAGACTCGAGTCGAAAGGTTGAGGCGAAACCGAAACGTTTGAAGCTTTCTCACTTCACCCGCCTTCCCTGGTCTTCTGCTGTACTCAGCCACCCATTCTTCATCCTAACAAAGCAGCCACAACCTGTATTGATGCAAAAATGGATGCTCCAATTCCAGATTTTAATTTGTTCCAAAAGAGTCCACCCTTTCACCTTTTATTGCTAACGAGGCTGGTGTTCTGAATGGGAAAGAGAAGCAGCATTATTTATAGTGGTCCTTTCCCTAGACATTAATTACAAAGCACAAGAAATAACAAACATAAAGTGAGTATAATACTACAGTGAGACTTAGGCACTTCTTTGATCTCCTTGGATGGCTCACAGCGGCCATAATTTATTGACTAGCCTCAACTTCAAGGTGACAGAGTATCCAGAACATGATGCCTCAACTCAAACTGAAGTCATCACCAGATCCAGACTAGAATCAAGGCATATCACACACTCACTGGTCATTTCATTAGGAACACATACACTGGTGCTTGAAAGTTTGTGAACGTTAAGAATTTTCTGTAATTCTGCATAAATATGACCTAAAAATCATCACAAGTCCTAAAAGTAGATAAAGAGAGCCCAGTTAAACAAATGAGACAAAAAATATTATACTTGGTCATTTATTTTTTGAGGAAAATGACCCAATATGGCATATTTGTGAGTGAAAAAAAGTATGTGAAACATTTTTTCAGTATCCGTTGTGACCCCTCTATGCAGCAGTAACTACAACTAAACATTCCCTGTAACTGTTTTTTAACCATTTTTGGTAAAACGACTTGTGTGTTTAGGGTTGTTGTCTTGCTGCATGACCCACCTTCTCTTGACATTCAGTTCATGGACAGATGTTCTGACATTTCCTTTAGAATTCTCTGATATAATTCAGGATTCATTGTTCCATCAATGACGGCAAGCCATCCTGGCCCAGATGCAGCAAAACAGGCCCAAACCATGAAACTACCACCACCATGTTTCACAGATGAGAAGGTTCTTATGCTGGAATGCTGTGTTTTCCTTTCTGCAAACATAACACTTTTCATTTAAACAAAAAGTTATGTTTTGGTCTCATCCGTCCACCAAACATTCTTCCAGTAGACTTCTGTCATGTGATCTTTATCAAATGGCATGCGAGCAGCAATCTTCTATTTGGAGAGCAGTGACTTTCTCCTTGCGTAGAATTACATTCTTTAATAGCTCTGTAATTTACTGTTCTACACCTGTAATTGGTTTTGGCTTTTGATATTTGAAAGTCATTTTTGTTGTATTAGCTTCTCTTTCTTTTAATTGTTCTAATTGATAAAAACATGACACACCATATGACATTTATGAGACATTTATGTCTACTTTTATGTATTAAGGTAAGTAACAACTTCAGTACTGAGAGGTGAACATGCTAGATACCTGGACGACTGCCTAGTGTGCGTTACATAATGTACATTTAATTCAGACTAAAGTTTCAGAATAAAGAACATCTGTCAGAATAATATTCCTGTTTTATACGTGCACTAGATCACTCATCACGTCTTAAGCAGATTCACTAAAATACATCTGTAACTTACTACTATAGCAGCAAAATAAAATGGACCAAATTGCCAAAGTCACATCATGTAGATCTTGCCATATAAGTACCATTTGAAAACCAATTTACTTCAATCCATCTGGTTTTCTGTAGTGAAGTGTATCTTACTGTATGTTACTGAGCTGCATTTAAGGGTACCTCCCTCTAACGAAGCAGCTCCAGCACCAGCCACTCCCTCCCAGTTGGGTGGTAATGAACGCTGTACCCAGCCTGGCAGGCACAGTTGGGGGGACCTGCTCTGATAATGAGCCTCTCTCTGCAGCTATCCCCCCCTGACCTTTCAGTACTGGGATAATAAATGATATCTCCTGCAGAGAGAGAAACCTGTGGGTCCTGAACCGCCATGAACCACCCAGAATGGTGCCTATTTATCTTTACAGGTGCCACATAGGCAGAGACTGGATTTGTTAAGCAGGAGTCAGTCTAGTGAGTTAGAAGTATCTGGACTTTTGTGTTGGTCTGAACTGTTGAATATGTCTGAAAGACTATATAAACACATTCATAATACAGTATAATGTATTCACAAGGTGTTATACATATTTTTTCAAATGAATTGAACCATAAATTGTGTTCATAATCAGTTATATGGGTGACAGGGTGGCTTGGGATCAAGTTCCTGTCTGGGTGGAGTTTCCATGTTCTCCCCGTGTCTGCCTGGGTTTCCTCAAAGGACTCTGGATTCCTCCCACAGTTTAAAAACATGGAGGTCAGGTGAAATGGCTACTCTAAAATTACCCTGGTGTGTGTGTATGAATGTATATGTGTATGCCCAGATATGGTTTGGCACTCTGTCCTGGGTGATCCCCCAAGTGCTCAATGCAGTCCTCCAGGTGGAAGAATACTCTCGGTTAAGAGTACACTGTGCACAATTGGCTGCTGCTTCTCTCTGGTGTGTGTGGTTGAGCTCTAAGTGTGTAAAAGGATAGTGCTGATAGTGTTGATTGTGAAGAGTGGCTGCTGATCCCCAAACAGGTCATGACTGAAGTGCCCCTGAGCAAGGCACCTAACCCCCAACTGCCCCCCGGGCATCATGGATAGGGCTACACGCCACTTTGGGCACATGTTCTCACAGCTTAGTGTGTTCACTAGTGTGCATGTTTCACTGCACCGATGGGTTAAATGCTGAGGTTAAATTCTTTTATGTGCAATCACATTGGCAAAACTTGAATGAAATCTAATCTAATTGAAAGCATTCTTGGGTATTAGAAAGGTGATAAATAAGGGCAACATTCATTCATTCATTCATTCATTCATTATAGACCAACACCAAGGAAACTCAGTCCCAGTTTGACTAAGAAATTCCCCATTTAAAAGCAGACAGGGTCATGTTAGAATTACTTTCATGGATTAATTTTGAATATTAGAATAGTTTATAGTCATTTTTTATATATTATCTATAAGTGTAAAGTGGCAGACTTGCATCATGGGAATACATTATTAAGGTAGGTATATACTCCCAAAAAGTCAATTGGCTTCCATGCAATCTTTCAAGCATGATATCTTTGGTATTTTTTAAGATTTGTCTTTGATTTTTTGAGTACTGATACTTTATATATTTCTTCATGGGATGATCTCAGCATTTTATGATCAAACCTTTGTAAGTACTAGATTAGCAGGCTTGAATATTTAATTAGGTGCGGAAAAATGACAAAAATGGAAACTTGTCTTTATCTTCAATATGTTTCATCTGTATTTAATTTCCTTCCATCACGACATGAGTTTATTGGTTATAAATAAAAGTCCAAAAAATAAAGTCAAAATCTTTAGTGGTTTTTGAGATATACCGTTTAAAAATACTTAATTTTCTGCCTCTCGGTGGCCATATTGGATGCTAATTTGCATAATTTATGCAAATTATGTAACCTAGGAATTATTTGCCATTTACTGATTCATATGGTTCAAAAAAACATTATGAATCATTTAATGTTAGACATTTTAGTTTGGGAGTATATACCTACCTTAATGACAAATGTATATTTTAACCTTATAAGCTATACTTACTTAACATAAAGTGAATGAAAAAGCAATTTTATTAAAGCCAATACTTCCCATATTTAATGTCTGAGAATGTCAATGTCATTGTCAGAATTTTACTACAAATATTAATTGTTTGGAGCACAATAATAAACTGCTTTTTAGAAAATAACGTTATCAACATAGCTTATAATGAATATGATGCACATAATAAGTGTGACTATAACTTGTTACACATGATTATAAATGATCACAGTCATGCTTGTAATGATTAATGCATTATAATGTGTTATGAATGTGTTCATATCTTTATAGACATGATATTACTAGAAAGTGTAAGAAAATAATTTGTCCAAGGTTCTGAAACTCTGAGTATGGACAGATTCAGAAGAGTGATGGCTGAAGGACATTACAGAATACATAAAAATGTTGCAGCTCACTGGTAGGATTCACAGCAATACTGAATGGGCGTAAGAAGGTTATTCACCATGAAGGTCCTCTGGTATTTGCTAATGCAAGTCATCAATTGTCTCATTGTTAGCAGCTGAAGCTGGTTTGGTGCAGTCTTTGGGCTGCCTTCTCTGAATGGCCATTCACCTTTGGGCTTCTTTTTCTTTGCCCTAATTTGCTGGTGACAGTTATTAGCTGTCATTGCTCCCAGCTGTGGCTTTTGGAAAGGCTCTATGTCATATGTCAGATGTGGAGTTATTTCACTTTACTCTGCGTAAGTGTAACTTCTGCTGGTAACTGGAACTTTTTCAAGGGTTTGTTCTGCCTATAAAAAGGAAAACAGCTAAAAACTAATGAAACCCTACTTTTTTCTTTTCTCAGTTTCTTCCCAGAGGATGGTTTATGCCAATAGGGTTTATGCTCTACTGGGAGCTGATCTGGTTTGACAGGCTGCTTGTAAATCCCACATACCCTGGCCTGGGCTATGTATCCCCCAGGGAACTGTTTTACTTTGTCTACTCTTCAGTCCCCAACACACTCCAGCCCTTTGATATGCTTGTTTGACCATGTTTGACATACCAATTTCCCTTTTTCATTATTTTGCTGCCTCCTCTATTTGCACAAGAAGTCCCAACCAGAGGTTTGTAGCTCTTTTTCTTCTAAAATACTGTAGGACAGATTATCCATCACTCCATCTGTGGATGGCTGACTGTCCCACAAAGAGTATGGTCCAGATTTTTGCAGACCAGGGGTGAAATCATAAGTATTAACACAGAATTTGTTCCCTGTTTCTACTGTAACAACCTCTAGTACTGTGGAAGACTTTACAGTAGATGGTGGATGGAGCTTGGATTGTATACAGCCATAAAGTGTGGTCATGTACTGATGTTGGATAATAGTTCTAGATCATAAACTCTTGCCAAAACTATTGGATGGATTGTAATCACTCCTGAGTTCAAAGTTCCACTGCTCCACAGCTCAATGTGGGGTTTTATACTCATCTAGCTGACGCTTGGCATTTGACATAGTGATGTTAGGCCCATGTGATGCTGCTCCAGAGCATCCTGCATTTCTATGATACCACAAGCTGTATGTATACACAACTGAACTTCTGTGTCAGCAATTTAAAATTAGCTGAGTTTGGACTAATGCAGGTGTGCCTGCAATGGCAAGTCATCATGTTGACTAAGAACTTCATGACTAGCTACTTTTATTATGGCAATTTGTAGAAAGTATTGCTCTGATTTTAACATGTTTTTGCTGATTTGCAGAGGGTCATATACATTTATTTAATATGTCAACAAGATCCACTAAAATAGCATCCAGTTTTAGAGCTCCCAAGCACTAGTTAAGCCCTGTAAAGTCCAAACAGGAGTCAAGTCAGAATTTCTGGCTGAACTACTGCTTTAAGGGTAAGCAGGTGGTTCTAAGTTCACAATCACAGATCATATTCAAACTCAAGGTTACAGTTAGAAGCCTCCATTACAATTAGCCATTGGTATATAAGTGTGCTAACATGGCTCAAACACTTATATAATAGTGATTATATGGCCTGTAAAATGCTCTTGGCAACATTACCATCTAGTCTGAAGTGAAGTGGAGTGTTTTCCATTAACATATATCAGTGAATAATTGGGAGCACATGGAAGTTCTGGCAGTTGTGTGGTTTGGGGAAGGCCTGGCTGCATTAGAAAGACATTTACAGTAGGCCTACATACATCATGATTTATGACCTATCTATGGCTTAATGACTTATGTCTCCAGCCTCTTATGTGATTGGTGCACAGACAGTAGAACAGATAGAAACCAGAGCACTGAAATATGTAACTAAAGAATCTAAAGCTTTGCATGTAAAGACCTACCAGCAACTTTTAGGTTCAGCATCATAATTAGTGGGGTATTTGGTTGAGCTTTACAGACTGGATGCATGCATTTAATAAGAAGCTGATCCAAAAATAACATCTTCTGGGATAGTTACTGTAAAGGCAAACAGTCATCTCTGCTTTGTGAAAACCACTTGTGGAAAAAGTGCTGCACAAATAAAGCTTGAATTGAATTGAATTTTATTTATCAGTAGAGTTTGGCAATGTCTACAGGTAATGGTAATCTTATAAAGGTACTATAAACGTTTATATACACTCTTAATATATATACAGGGGGTTATTCAAGGTTTCTTTGGTAAAAGCACCAGTTCTACTGTATATAGAACCATGAACACTTAAAAAATGCCTGAAGGGTTCTTTGTATGTGCAGTATTGAAATTATGCCACACTGTGCTGACTTTGTTGGTATATGATTTGGTTAGTTTTAGGTTATATGTCGTCCAGTGTGCATTGGCGGTTTCTGATATGGATGATATGGGCAGCTACCCAGGGTGGCACGATGTGAACTCAATACAACAGCATCAATAATAATAATAATAATAATAATAATAATAATAATAGTAATAATAATAATAATAATAATAATAATAATAATAATAATAATAATAATAATAATTTAACAAGCCTCATCACTACTGCATGGTCAAATATTTTGATTCATTGACTGAAGTTGAATTGTTTACATTAGTTGAATTAACTCAATAAATACAATTATTTGTTAGTATAATAACGTCATCTTAGAAAGTGTGTAACAGGCCTGTCTGAAGTCCTGTGAGGTAAAGATATTTTGGCGTTGGCGTTGGTAGGTGTTGTTGGTTTGTTGTAGGTACGTCTGTGGGTGGTGATCAATGTGAACTGGAAGCTTGTTCAAATGTTAAAGTCTGTAAGTGAAACCTGCTTGTGGTATGTTCACAAAATGAAGCAAAGAAAGATGTTTCTAACCAATCCAGCCTTTGTACTGACATAACTTTAGAGTTTGAACAGCTGGGAATGTTAATTAAGAGCAGTGATTCATTTTCCAATGTCAACGTGACTCATAGGAGCCCTGCCCACCAATACTGTACTGTAGAATATGCATCATAGGATTTGATGAACTTTTTCAGTGGTTATTGGAGTTTAACCCTCATAATATCAGGCTTACTACACACTAAGTCTTATAATTCACTAACTACAGGGACTTCAGTGCAAACTGGTGGGGCGATTCTTTACAGAAGTGTGTAGTAAGACCTTGGGCTCACTGGTGGCCTTTTAAGGGGTTAAATTTCATCACATATTGGTACCTCAATTGACTGTTTTAATCCAGTATCAAAATATCCTTGTGAACACAGCTTTAATCCTGCAAAAGTCCAGACTGTACACTAGGAACAGAAGTTATCTCACTAAGTAGTTTTGAGATTTGGCCAAAATCATCTGTCCAAGACCAATTGGACCAACTTTCTCCAAGAAATCTGAATGAGAGGAAAGAGTTAATTTGTGTTCCTAATTTAATTTAAAAAAAGCTCAATTGTCATATATTTTATTCATTACACATAAAAGTACACATTTTCAGTCTTTCATGTTTTAATGTTGATACTGTTTGAATAGTTATTTAACTGCAAATTATAATAATCTGAGATTCTGTATTTCTGATTTTCATGAGATATAGTCATACTGATTAACATTAAAATAAACAAGGCCTGAAATATCTCACTTTATGTTTAACAAATATAATACATATATAACAATTTACCTTTTTGAATTAAATTATGAACACAAATGAGCTTTCACCACATTCTCATTCTTTGAGATGCACTAGTAAAATATTCAGTTGTCACTCCTTTGAATTTTCTCAATCACTTTATCTTATCTCAGAATTTTCTCATCTGGAAAATCAGACTTTGTTTAATATCTCACAGGTCTGACCTGTCAAAAAAAGACTCTTCTTAAATGTTAATAAATCATTTTAATAAAGAAATCTAATGAAAATCTTCTATATACACTCTTTTTAAAAAAGTGGTTCTTCATAGGTTCTTTAGTAAAGAAAATTATTATTTGTGGAACCATGAACAGTTACAGAACCCTTTGCTTGATTAAAGGGTTCTTTCCTTGGTGAAAAGGTTCTTCAGATTGATAAAGTATAGGCTGTTAATGGTTCTATATACAAGCTTTTTGAATTTTTTTTCTATATAGCACCAAAAAGGTTTCCTCTGATATTACAAATGTGACATCATAACAGGAGCAGAATCTTTTGTGTGTGTGTGTGTGTGTTATATAAAACCTTTTTTAAAAAATCTCTAAATACAGGTATGTGCAGCACATTCTTCATCAATCTAAAGAAACCTTGTTTTTCATGTGAATTGTTCTATATATAATAATTTCCTTCACTACAGAACCCTTGTAGAACCATCTTTTTTAAATGTGTACACTTCAGGAAAATATGAAGCAAAAAATATTCAGTTCAAGCCAGACGCTGCTCCAGCATTCCAAGGCAAATACCAAGTTTTCCTCCTCAATCATTTTATCTCAGCATTTTCTTAATTGAGCTGAATTTGTGTGAGGTTGTGGTGTGCTCTTGTGAAAATTGTGCTATTTTGAGGGAGGTGTTGATTAGAGAACAGGTCTCCGCTTGAGAGTGAGAAAAGGAAAACTAGAGCAGGGGGAGCAGGATTCCCTAATGGTGGGACATGCTTCTCTGTTCCCAGACTACCTACTGGTCCTTTGAAATTCCAAATTGTCCACATTTCCTCTCGGTGTGTACCCTGTATGAAGTTCTGCAGATGATTACATGCAGCTGTGACCTGTTTGTACTCCACACAGCAAACACATCTGGCTGATTTATTAACACTTTCATGTGTTTAACACTTCTTTTATTAACACTTCTCAAGTGCTGATAATAAACCGAGAGCTCTTCCTAAAATAAAGATTAGACCGTTTCTGAAATGCTACCCTTCACCCAGTTCTCTTTTGTCATGCCCTTTATGGACATCAGTCACATCATGTCCGTAGTCCATGATGATGTTTTTACACTCTGTTACAACTGACTGGTGTGCTCACTTATTTATACATGCAGTAAATTTAGTCACATAACATCTAATGTCCTGTGCCCAAACCTGGGGCGGTCATAATGTTCTGATATGACTGTTTTATACTGGATATGTTTATATGTTTATATTATATTGTATTGTACTTGTACTGTATGTATTTGCAATATAAAAAACATACTGATTTGAGAAATATGAATAAAACATGTAAATTATAAACCCTTTAATGATACAATATTGGTAGTGATATATTGATTAGATTTATTAGATTTTCTGTTTTTCAGAATGATTTTTTAAGGTTAAAGGTGGTCAGATGTTCAGTATTCTTGTGTGTTGTGGTTGGATTGCAGGATAATGTGGATTTGGGAGATCTGATGTTTTCCCTCTGCTATCTTCCAACTGCTGGCCGACTGACCATTACAATCATCAAAGCCAGAAACCTGAAAGCCATGGACATCACAGGAGCCTCTGGTATTCAGCATCTTCATCATAATATTTTACTAAAGAACCCCTGAAGCCAATTCTTGAATCTATTTTAAGATTCTAAGATATACAACAAAAACCCACAACATTAACATCACAAAACATTAAAACCATCTCATCAGTGTATGGCTATGCAGCCCTCAGGACACCAAGTCCTTACACAGTCCTCCTGTAACCAGAATTAAACATTTTGCAATGTTCAAGAAGAATCTGTTTGACTTTGACAAGCTCCAAATTTGACAAATTGTGATGGCTGGGCCACTGGGTTGGTTTGTGGTTTGTTGGTCACTCCCAGTTGGCTGTACCATAGGTGATGGCCACCTATGAATTGACATGACGGTAACAAAAGCTATCCCATCTGGTCTGAAATGAGACCAGAAATGTGTAGCCTATTTACGTAGAAGCTCCCCCTTGTGGGACCATGAACGGTTCCATCCTGGTTAATCAAAATCAATTAATTAAATCACATCATTAAATATCCTTATCACACACTCAAACAATCAACTCCTGATTTCTCAGAACTAGCACAACTATCTGCCTACCAATTTTCAGCTCTCTGCACACAGCCATTGTCCAGGAATCTGATACTAAACATACCCTGTCAACATGAAGCAGCTCAACCCCTAAATCCCAGCCTTTAAAGCCTGCTGAGCATAATATCACAAAATTCACTCACCATCACAGCAGTTGTATAACACTGTTCAACAGCACATTAAATGTCAGTAAAGTTCCTTATTTGCTTGCTCACATCATCATACATAATGTGTGTTCATTTTCAGCATAACCAAAATGTAATTTTCTCCTGCTCTGAGCTAGATAACTAGTGTTAAAATGTAGTAATACAGAATGAAAATGAAATTGAAATTGAAAATGAACCTAAACTGGCATCTGCATTTGGCAGGAATGTGAAAGAACATGTAGTGCTTGGAGCCCTGTACTGATCTATTAGCAAGTGAAATCATCTTAAATCTAGTCTAAATGTCTGATATTTCTCATTTTGAGCTTAGCATAATCTGGTTACAGTTAAAATCTTGTTTTAGGTAACTGTATTAAGTAAACATAGCTCACTATAAAGTCTAGCTATATGTTATTATTATAAAATCAGCTTACAATTTTTTTTACCAAATTTCCCCCCTAATGTAGTGGCAGCCAATCCACCCACCCATCCACTAGTACTCTCCCAATCACTTGCGATGTTCCTGATTCCAGGAGGGTGAAGACTACCACAGGCGTCCTCCAATGCATGTGAATTCAGTCACTGCCTCTTTTCCAGCTGCTGCTGGTACATCATTACTGGGCAACCAATAGACTCAGAGGAAAGTGCAGAATGTATAATCAGTATAGCCACTGTTTTTGTTATAACAGTGAACATATGTTGTAAAAAGGCAGTGGATGGTCACTGAGGTGGTGTTCCTCAATGTTCTTCCATAGCTTTAGTTTATTTTAGTATAACAGAACAGTATCAGATTGTGCTGTAATGAATGTATTACAAATTGCATGAGTACACAACAGCAGTGACCTGCTACATTCGTAAGTGCATTGATGACATCACTGTCACCAAGACCATCCTCCATCACACAACCAAACTACAAGCTGTGGATGACTACAGAGGTGCATGCACTGCTACATACATACAAATCAGGTGACAACACTGCCCTGAGTACAGCGAGGGCCAAACTGTAGCAGGTCATCAGAGAAGTGAAGTGTGCACATGAACAGAGCATCAACAACCACTTCCAGAACAGGGGTGGCACATAGCGGATATGGCAGGTCATCCATGCCATCACTAACTACAAGACTACTACTCCTGCCTGTGACAGTGATGCCTCCTTTCCAGATGTGATGAATAACTTCTGTGCTCGGATTGAGGCACCAAACAATGTGGTGGCAAGAAAAAACATTCATTGGGATCTCTTACAGACATTTACAGCAAGCGCTGCATCCAGAAAGCTCTCAGCATTGTGGAGGACCTATCACATCCATCACCCTGCTGCCTTCTGGTAGAAGATACCGCAGTATTCAGACCCTCACTGCTAGACTGTCTAACAGTTTCATCCCTCAGGCTGTCAGACTCCTTAACATACACAGACTGATTCTCAGGGACTAAATATCACTGCACATTTGCACAGCACTGTATTTGTCTACACAATCATTGCAACATTTGCATATTATACTGTACAAAAACTGCTGAAATCCTCTGTAATCTGTTGCTAAAAACACACATTGTATGGTGGAATTTTGCTTCTCACTAGATATCACTCAGTACCACCTACTGACCAACATCACATTTGTCCTTTGTCATGTAGCAGCATTCTGTATTAATAGGGCTTGTGTTTTTTTTTTTTATGTATGTTTTTCATTGCACTTATGTTCTGTGTTGCACCTGGTCCTAGAGAAACATTTACATGTCAATATGTACTTTACTTTATATAGCTGAGATGACAATTAAACCTCTTGAACTTGAGAATTTGTATTGATTCCACTCACTGTCATGACTTTTACATTTAAAAACTTCCTGTAAAGATCTGCTCCAAAGCCAAAGCAGTACAATACATTTACTAGTGTATCTACTATGGATGCACCGAATATTCAGCAACTGAAACTATTTGACCGAAAATGGCAAAAACACACTTTCTGTTTTTGACTGAATAAGTGAAAAGACAATATCGAACTATGAGATTTATAATGACACTGTTAATGTTTTCTAGTTCCTGGCTGTAGATGTGAGCCAGAGTGTATCTTTAATACAAAAAACTTTTTAAAAAGTTTAATATTGGACACTTGTTTGACATTCAGAATTGTGCTTTTCCTCACCAACAAAACAGATTCACCAGCACAGTTACAGTTTGGTGATGAAATTGAAGAAGACAACAAACTAAAACCACAAACTTTACAAAAATACTCTTGTTATGATGAAGCCAGAATACAACCGCTTAGCTTTCTGTTTGTGCCCTGGCGGCTGCAGTGTTAGGGACCATCTCAATATTACTAGAATAAATGTGAAGTGTTTCAGTGTCTGTAGCCAATGACACTCACACAAAGCATCCATGTGACTTACATCATTCATTTTATCCATTTACATCTTTTTTTCATGCTTTTATTAAATATTAGTAATAATGTAATATACATCCATCATACATATTCGTATATTGTCTTGTGTCATTTTTCTAACATTTGTTTTATATATAAATATAAATGAATAATCAATTAAACTCATTTATAAACCTAATGATGTCAAACCAACTTATTAAAATACAAACATTCATTCCTGACTAACTACAATACTTATTTTGGGAAATAATTTAGTTACAAAGTCTATAATGATTTATAGAAATTAAGAACCACGTTCAGTATTCAGCCAAATGTTTCATTTTGTTCAGTTTTGGCCTACATTTTTCATTTTGGTGCATCCCTAATATCGATGGTTCTATTGCTTGTTATTAATTTGTGATGTTGTGGTTTGTAGATCCGTACGTGAAGGTCTCCCTTATGTGTGATGGACGTAGGCTGAAAAAAAGGAAAACATCCACCAAGCGTAACACACTCAACCCTGTCTACAATGAAGCCATAGTGTTTGATGTGCCCCCGGAAAACATAGACCAAATAAGTCTTCTAATAGCAGTGATGGACTACGATCGGTGAGCATCTCTTCTTTTTGTTCTTAGGAGCTGATGAATATGTTCTGGAGTAGAAGGAGCTCAGGGTCAAAGTCAAAACTGAAGAGGCGTCTGGTTTTAAAGAGATCTTTGGTGTTTAAATGCAGCATTTAGAAGCAGCTTGAACAGAACTTGAATGATCACACAAAAGCAGATTCATATCATATATAAACATGCTGTAGAGTGTTTACCACTTTGTGCCCACTTGTAGTGGAGGATAAACTGATAATGGGTCAAGATAAAGAACAAAGTAGAAGAAAGAACACAGTGAAAGCAAAGAAGACAGTGTAGGAAGGATGGTAAGAAATAGAGTAGGCTTTAGCTTCCATGTGTTGTTAAGAGTGAATATTTCATGAGATGATATAATCTGCCAAACATTGTTACCCACCCATCCTGTAGACCTCTCAGACTCCCACATTGCACACTGGGACAACATGCATTATAGCCTCAATCATACTGTTGCAAGTAGCAAGCAAGACTAGATCCATGATGTGCTGTCCTGGGATGTTAAAGAGCATTTCCGAGGAAAGCGTCTGAGTACTAGACAATAAGAAGCATTTCAGTTATGGTGGCCTTAAGAGCTCCCAGCTCCAATGATCTCCCAGTGCGAGTTAGACAAGTTCACTCTTTGTAAGTCTCTGGTGAAATGAAAACCCTACATAACCCCATTGAGCTGTCATCATGCACTGAATAAAAAGTAATTAAGTATATTTCCACATGAATAAAATAACAGAGATTTGTCTTTCAGTTTACTTTCATTTGTGTTCATATGTTTTATTCATCTGAAGAACATTCAATGAATATTTTTGTCAGTGTCAGATCACCATGAATAGACTAATGGCCTCATTTCTGCCTAATTATTTACCACTGATATGCTAGCATTGTTCTGATTTTATAGAAAGAGAGATAATATGTTGTTCCTTCCATCCAGTAAGAGCAAGGCCAACTGTATATCGAAAACTAGAATATAAAGAATTCTGCTTCATGATTGAACTCAAAAAGGTAAACTCAGGTTTTATATTCATGACACATGAAGTGACATATTTCAAGCCTTTGTTGTTTGAATGTTCAATATGACTTATAACTCATCTGTATCTCAAATGATGAGAATATTGTGAGTAAATGACTATAAACAGTATAAACACTGTGTATCTCTCAGAGCTACAACTGTCACATTGCTAATATCAACACTCCTGAACCAGAGACAACATCAGAAGTGTCTCAACTGGACTAAGCAGAACCAGAACTGGACTGTTACTCAGTGCTCCAAAGTCCTCTTTTCAGATTTCATTTGTAAATCAAGCTCCTAGAGTCTGGAGGAAGAGTGGAGAGACACACAATCCAAGCTGTCTGAAGTCCAGTGTGCAGTTTCTGCAGTCTGTGATGGTTTGAGGTGTCATGTCATCTGCTGCTGTTGCTCCACTGTGTTTAGTCCAAAGTCAACATCTACCAGGAGATTTTAGAGCACTTCATGCTTCCATCTGCCGACAAGCTTTATGGAGATGCCCAGCAGCTGCCCACAGTGCCAACAGTACTACTGACCATCATATT
>BRDA01003302.1:61698-74409 GCA_036984385.1 Crenuchus spilurus
CGCGGGCTGGTTCACTGAAAAGCACCGCGGTTCTCATAAGCCCGAACGGCACCAGTTCAAGAACCAGAGTTCTTTTGGTGGAAAAGCGCTATGAGTAGTTATTTTAGTTGTTTTAATGCCTTCTAGAAGCATGGAGGATACCTGTACAATGATAAAAAGCAGACATCTCCCTGATTAACTAAAACAGTCTTATAGGGCTTATAGCTACAGCTGGGCCCTGTTGCTCTAAGCACAGGATACAGATTTATTGTGCGCGATGGCTGATATATTTGTTATTGTAACAATATAAATTACCTTTAATTGGGTTTCATCTATTGTATACCAGCTCCAAAACACAATTTCTAATTAGTGCAATGACATCCTGTTATTTCATCTTTACACAGAAAAAAAAAATCTGGTAAGTTTTATATATATACGGTATATCCACAGTGCCGTTGGGGTGTAGGGAATGTAGAAGCTCAGAGTAAAGTATATTTAAAATGATGAATGCTGTCAGCCATAAGGAACATAAATGACTCAACCGAGACATAACGGCCAGTGTGTGTTTACCTCCGAGCTGTTTTAAAGTCCACACTGGTCCACAAGGACTCTTTTTCACAAATGAGCACATCATATTTTCATCTTCTCTCTTCCAGGCTTTTTGTGCATTTCACCGCAGACTGTGATCTTCAATAATTCAAATCCCTAACCATTCTAGCCAAGGTTAAACATTATGAACCTTTACGTTCCTCTGTGAACAAAAGGAGTTTTCATTGCCACATTTGTGCATGGGGAGCAGAGTAAAAGATGTTACGTCTCTTTTAGAGCTCTATTCATAGAAAGGCTTATGAAGAAGCTCACCTCAGCCTGGAAGGCCAGAAGGTATCAGACTAAAGCCAGAAAATTCAATCAGAGATGTTATTTGCTCCCCTAAGAGCAGCAAGAGGAGGAAAGGGCTATCATGAGCATGCCCCACGAGGCTTAGGGCTGATTTAAGATCAGGACTGAAATGACACCCGCTGGGGATGTTCAGCACTGAGGGGGTCGTTTTGAGAAATTGAGTTAAAGCACTGAGTTGATAATTACATCACAGTTCCTCTCCCTTCTCCTCTTTCTTGTAGTGGAATTAGATTGGACCTCCTAAGCTCTGGTGCACTGGGGGAATAGTAGAGCTGAGTGCACAATAGGGGATGTGTGCAACACAACTGTGGGCAGCTGTTGGCTTGTCGAGGACTATTCGATGAGACGTAGGGTCTAGAAAAAGGGTTATTCGGTATAGTCTACATTAACAGTAAAGGGCCGTTCAACTGAGGATGAGTTTTCAGGGATATTTGTCCCTACACATCCTCAAAAGCCCATCCTCAGTACCCTATTTGTGTTGTGACCTAGTTTTCACTGACCTGCTAAATGAGGCAAGTGAAAACTGTGCCTCAACAAAAAACAGACTTGTATAAAATAAAGTACTATTACACAAACTGGCAAACACAAGAATCTCTTGCTTGCAGAAAACTGGGGGGTACTGATTGCTGATTGGTTACTGAGCAGCTACTGATTGCTGATTGGTTATTGAGCGGCTACTGAGTGCAGATTGGTTATCTCTTGATTGCAGAAAACTCTAATTCTTTGAAACTGGTGTGTTTATTTGAGCTTCTGACCAATTACAAAAAGAGTAAAATAACACATTGTATATATTTGTATAGTATAATATTTGATACAAAAAGAATCTACTTCTCACAAGTTGTTTAAACAAACATACAGAACACAAACATTTTACTCAAATCTGTATGTGTCCTCTGGTTCCACCAGGGGGCAACACACATATATCAGATGTTATACATAAGCTTTTTCTTATGTATTTAATTCATTTAAATCAAGGGTGTCAAACTCCAGTCCTTGAGGGCCGGTTTCCATCACAGTGATTTCTCTGCTCTGACACTACAATTAATCCTGAGCTGAATGAGGTGTGTTTGCTTAGGAAGATCACCAAACTGTGTAGGAATCTGGCCCCCCAGGGACACCCCTGATTTAAATATATATTATAATTATTTATATAGTTGATACACTTAGTATCACAAATATGATGCACTTGGTTTTATAACATTTAGAATCGAATCTATTATAAACGTTTTCCAGGCTAGTGCTCAGAGATACTTATTGTACAGATGGCAACTTCTTGCTTCTAGCATTTAGCATTAAGCAACCATTATTTTCTCATTAGACTGATAACAAGCTGCACAAATAGTAATGAGAGAAGAGATTCTGATATCTGTGGTCATTTTAGTGTGCTGTATATTTCAGATGGTCTGTAGAGCTCTGTGGGCAGAGTGTCAGCAACATTTTACTGCAAACCTTATCTTACTCCTTGATATGCACTCATTTGCTAATAGTCTCCAGTAGCAATACTTTTTGTAAAGTTTATAATGTACAGTTAGAAAATTTAAAGTGATAATTTTCAAGCACAGTTTATTTAGAGATCATATACAGTACTAGAGTCACAAAAACAGCATTTTGATTTGGATACTGATACCAATTGTAGTATCACTGATACTCAATACCAGATCAATACTCTGACTTTAAACTAAAAGTACTCATCACTGTGTTTAACACCAAATGTTTATTTGATAGAAAACAGACACATTTCTACATTTTTACACTTTAAGTAACATGTTTATTTTTTTATATGTGATCTCTGTAATACACACACAGCTCTACACAACTGCCAGCTATATACAGTAACATACATTAAATCAAATTACAGCAAAGTACATTAAAATATAGTGCCATAATACAGCAATAATACAGCATTTTTTTAAGCATTGAAAGTATTGAAACTTGGAATACAGAATGCATTTTCAAATGTAAGTATGAAAACATTTCTACACTTTCAAAATTTGGTACAACTTTATGTAGTGGCACCACGAGTGTAGCATAAAATTCTGGGCCCTATGCACAAGCAGTGCCCAGGGACCCTCCCCACTATATTATTAAATATTACTTCTTTAATATTTAAAGAAAAATACAATTCCGGACTCCTTAAGTCCCCCCCCCCCCCAACTTGGGGCCCTGGTAACTCAGTCCCATTTTTCACCCCACTACAATGCTCCATAAAAGTTGTGTGAAGTTTTTTGAGGGCCACATAAAAAAATTAAAATATTGTGAAAAATTTAATTTTGTTCATAATTTAATACAAAAAAGCAAACTGCCATATATTTTATATTCAGTATACATAAAGTGACATATTTCAAGTCTTTTGTTGTTGTATGATTAAAAATCGAAATCAGAAATTCAGAATCTCAACTTATTAGAATATTTAATTTAACAGAACCAACATTAAAACAACAAAGACTTAAAATATCACTTTAGATGTAATGAATATAAAATAAATGACAGTTTACCTTTTGAATTAAATTATCAACAGAAATTACATTTTTGGAATATGTACTTGTACAGTACATTTAGAGCTGCTCTTAGGTCAGTACATGTTGTATTTGCAGGAACATTTGTGGAAACATCCTGTTTATTCACAGGCACACTTTTCCTGGTCTAACTTGGTCCCGCTGGTCTAAAATGAACCCCTTCTCCTCACCTCTCTGTTCCAGTGGAGTGGTCAGGGAACTGCTGGTGGAAGTCAAGGCTCTTGCAACTCCCTGAAGACGCCTCCGTCACCCTGACGGACAAGTTTGAGCTCCGGCCCAGAAGAAAGGAGTGAGCGTCGGATCATGGCATTGGGGGAGATGAAAGGGTGAAAAGTGAGACATCTCAACAAAAGGTCACTCAAAACGTGTGCACACACTCGATCAAGCAGCACACACCCGGGACTTTTTCCAGGAGAAAATGGACAGCGTCTATTCTACTGCATGTCAAAGTGACTGTGTGTGAGTAGCCTTCCGTTTCTAAACAGGAAACTCCAGCTTTGTTTAAACTCTATTTGAGAGGTAAGTATTTTTGACATGGTCATGTTTTATGTATCTGTATAACACATTGTAATAATTCATTGATGTTTCGAGTGCAGTGCATGGGCTCTATTTTGTGTAATTTTGTTCTTACAGTGTAAAATGCCTATAATTCTGTATGAAAATACATCAGAAGTACAATAACAAAGCTGTTTGTCTGTGATTACTCTCCAGTGAATCCTTCTGCTCCACACTTCAGAGAGACATCAGAAGAAACTAGGAAATGAAAGGGCATTAATATATGCATTCATTAAATTTTGTAAAACTTCTAGGTTGTTTTTACTACACAAAGCTGGGTTGAGCTTGTTGTGTCTTTTTGTAGCTGGGTCGGTGTCTTTGGTTTTTTTATCCACTGTACTCTTTTGGTTTTGAATAGCTTTAACCACTGGGTTGGTAAAGCTATCCTAAACTTTTGATCGTACAGAGTTGAAGTGATAGAAATCTGTAAGTATGCTCATCAAACTTAAAAAAAAAATGTAAAATGATTATTTTTATGTATTTTTTTTTTTCAAATTATCATATACAGTATTAATATTGTCGCAATGTCAGAATGTAATTTTGATACCAAGTGTACAGTAATATCACTGATAATATCAAATCAGTACATATACAGCTCTTCAGCTGTCAGTAAAATATAGTGAAATACAGCAAAAACAGCAAAATACTAATAACTAATATTTGAAAATTATTTAAAGTATTTAAAGTCAGAGCATAGAATGCATTGTGAAAATGTATACTTTCAAAACATGGTGCAACTTTATATAGTGCCACACCATACTAACTCACAAAAAGTAGTAATAAACCTAGTAACAAAAATCTGTAAACAAAAATTCATCAAACATACACATTTTACATTTAAGTAAAACAAGTAAATATAGTTATAGATATAGTTTTATATTTAAAAATATTTGTCTTGGTTGCCACATATTTATTACTTATGCTACAATTGCTTGTATTATTACCACATTCAGCTGAATTTTTGTCATTATATACTTTTTTAAGCCCATGAGTGTAGTACATCTACCCATTAGTTGAATAGATAACCACAACCCAGCACATCGGGTGAAACAAGTATAACCCATATTGTGTTTGTTCATATTGTATCCCAGCACTGGGTTGCCAGTTTGACCCAGACTCAGTTATTTTTAGACAGCAATTTTTAGAGTGTGTTGTATAATGTGCTATGCAAAATGTATAAAAAAAATCTAAGATGTCTGAAATTCAGAAATAGTAAAATTCAGTAATGTGTCACCAGAACACTTATGAACAACACTGAGAAAAACTGAACCATCATCTGATATAATGGTAATATTGGATAATGATTTTACTTCTTATCATTTCCTTTCACATATTCCTTATTCTGAGAACATGAAATGAAAACATACATCATCTTAGGTATAAGTCAAAGTAAATGTAAGAAACACACTTTTTTCCAAACTGTCTCAACTTTTTCTTTTTTAGGATAATAATTTGGCCCCAGATTGGCACTCTTTGAAAATATAGGCTATGACATTTTTAATAAACTGGAGACATTAATACTAAGACTAAATCTTCTCTAGTTTCTCACACCAGTTCACCCTTTAACCTCCAAAAGACTAAGACCAGCTTCCTTCTTCACTATTTCTGTTGTCCAGCCTGGACAATACACACCTGATGCCTGTGCATTCTTCAAATCAATGGCGGTCCAAAGGAAGCCACTGGGAAAGAACAATTACAATTTGTTGCAAATGATGATTGATGGGCCTGTAATCAAAATCCTGCTGCACAAAAGCTTCCTGACACATGGAGGAACATGAGTTCAGATATACGAGAGGAGTCAATGCTTTTAAAGTAACATCAATCACAAGTATCAGTCTCACACAGAGTCAGCAGGAGATGGCTGATGATGGCGGAGATCCTCCTGCTAGTAGACAGGTTGAGCTTGCAATTACTGACAGCATGTAGAGCTGTTTGATTAGCATGCAAATTGCTGCCATCCAAACTCCTCAGGGCTTCCAAGTACAATCGTATAGAGACAACATAGACAATGTCAATATAGCAGTTCAAATAAGTTTTGTTGTGCAGCATGGATGTAAACATCTACTGGGATTTTCTGTTTTATATGGAAGCACAGATCACTGAATCCATTGTGATCTTGACTCTTTGCAAAGGATTCAGTCCAAGATACATGCAACTTTGCATGTGATTCAATATGATTCACCTCTGTTGTGATGCATTGATTCGATATGATTTGACTCAACACAATGGGAGCCAATTTCCATTGCCAGGGTATGGTCCATTCAGCACCACCTCTTTACTGCCTGAATATTGCAAATGATCTCCACCTTTCACCGTGTAGGTGGTGAAACAACAAGACATTGTCTTCTTGCCTTTTAGGGCTGAGCCAACTAGGTTACATGGGCTTCCCAGCCACCAGGTTCCCATCAACATACCCATCCCTCAGGCTTGGCACCAGGAGTGTGTCCTGGTACCTCTAGTTTGTGCAGGCGTAGTTGTTTTTTATTTATCTCTCTCTTTCATTTAGGCCAACTGGATCAATGTTTGTCTGACCCAGACCCTGTTCACATTGGGTAACCCTACTGGCAGAATTTAACTTCCGGTGACGTAGCCCCGAGGTTCCCTGAAGTACTCAATCACCTTCACCATGCCAAAGTTTTGATCCTAGAAGGGGAATGAGGTTTCTGTAGGGTTGTGGGACTACTTTCTAGGACAGGGTGAGGAGTTCTGTAATTTGAGAGAGCCTCAGAGTAAAGCCTCTGCTCCTACAAATCAAGAGGAGCCAGTTGAGGTGGTTCAGACGTCTCATGAGGATGCCCGCTAGCTGGCTTTTACTTGAGATATTGCAGGCATGGTCCACTGGAAAATGACCCAGTGGCAGACCCAGCACCCCCTGGACAGATCTCACAGTTAGATTGGGAAAAGCTGGGGATCCATCAGGAGGAGGTTGGAGCTGTTGTCAGGAATGGTTTTCTTTGCCTGCTGCCACCACGATCCTTATCAGGAAAAGATGATGATGATGATGATGGTGATGTGATTCAACATGATACGATGCTACACAATGCAACATGTAGCAATTCAGTGGAACATGTAGCTCTTCCTCCTCTATGATAACTTGTCACTCTCAGACATGTATCCAACTATCACCAGACTTGGTCAAGATATTTGATGGGAACTGTCCATTGAAAGCAATGGAGACAAAACAGTTTTAAATGTTATTCATCCCCTCAAAATGTATAGAAGAATGTGAAAGTAAACATTCATTTAGACCTACTGAGAGACATGTGGGCCAGTTCTGCTTCCTGGCATTGAGAAGTTTTTCCTCTTGGCTATTCTTCTTTTATGTATGTTATCATGTTTGTGCTACTGTGGTCTTAAGCAATATTTGCTATTGTTGTGTTATGTTGGCTGTGTTGCAGTGAGGTTGTTTTCATAGACTGGATCTGTTCCTCTAAAAACCTCTGTGAGTTGAGTTGTGGTCTTGAGTATAAAGCTGAAGTTAACTTATTCATCAGTGTCTTATTACATCTTTCTGTTTTATCTTAAATGAGGCAGAGCTATAATATTTTTAAAGAGAAACAATTATTATATTATATATTATAATGTCTTTTTTATGTGTCTGAGCTCACAATTTATATGTCAGGAGGTCTTCACATGCAAAACAGGACTTTTGTGTGTTTTTGCTACCTTTTTACACTTTTTTTATATACAGTAGTACTTCATATACCTAGTCTAGAAATGTTCCTGCTGGAGTCTGAAGAAGAAATCTTTAAAATACATCTGCAGGTTTCAGAGCACATGTGCTATCAGAATTGTTACAAACTTCTACAAAGAATGGCAGTCTTTGAGAGTTCGTTATCAGAATTTAAGGACTTTGATTGCTGCATGAGGGTGTGCTGGCAGCAGACATCTGCCGGAGGGTTTAAAGGAGCAGCAGGCATTGGAAACACAGAGCCAGGTCAGCAGAGCATGTGAATGGACTTGGTACTGAGAGTAGAGATGAGAGGAATGAGCAATGTGTTCACATTGGAGCTAAATCCAAATGTCGGGCTACATACAGCTCTGTAACTAATGCTTATACATTCTCAAGTTCATCTTGAACTGCATCCTTTGTGCACACTTTCTGAATCACAGCTTTTATCCTAGTGCCCAAAGCAAATGACTGAATCTTATCATCCCTACTCTTCTATCAGGAAAATATTCAAATTAGAGCTTGTTTTACGATGTAAAAATTACAATGTCCAGTGGGGTTATTCTGATTAAGCTAGCTTGTCTGTAACAGTATATATATATATGTCTTTTTTAATTACTATGTACTGATAAATAGCTGCTGTGTATTTAAAGCACTAATACCTAAGACTGATAGCTGATAGAGCTGAAGAATTTGGAATTGTGTGAATTGTGAAATTAATTGTAAATTTTCAGTCTAATATTGTGACTAAACACATAAACAACCACCTGAAATACTAATGATGATGATGATGATGATTGTTACACTTATATAGCGCCTTTCTCAAACCCAAGGACGCTTTACAATCAACACACTCAATTTACACACACTCAATCACACACACCGGCGAGAAGCGGCAGCCAATTGCGCACAGCGTACTCTCAACCGGAAGCAACCGTCCACCTGGAGGACTGCATCGAGCACTAGGGGGATCACCCAGGACAGAGTGCCAACCATATCTGGGCAAACATACATACACACATTCATAGACATTCATACACACCAGGGTAATTTTTTTAGAGTAGCCAATTCACCTGATCTCCATGTTTTTGCATGCAACCTAGCAACACCTTAGCAACCACTTTGGATACCATTAGTAACATAAGTAATGTTTTTTTTATTATCTAAGTAACTGTAATGTGATTACATTCATTTTAATACTGTAATCCTTTAATTACAGGAAAAAGTCATCATTACTGTAACACATTACTTGACACCATGTTACCCCCAGCACTTCCTTTGACATCAGCAACTCCGGTCACCTGACACCTGTCAGAACAACCACATGTCACTCGACTACTGTGTTATGCTAAAGACTCAAACTACACAAACAAAGCTCAGCTAAGCTGAGGGTTCATCTCACGTGAGCCATGGACAGCCAAGCAGGGTGTGTGAAGCTGCATTTCCAGTAAGCGCTTCCTAATAACTGCTCCAGATATGAATTATTTAGCAGAGGCAGCTCTATGAAGTGCAAAGCAGAGCCAAATATGTGCTCTCCTAGTTCGCTTGCTGGGGCTGGTGTGACGCGAGCAGAGCAGTGGCCCTGTGGCCTATTTAGCAGAGAGCCTGAGGGAGTGGAGACCTGATCATTCATATTCTCACTTCTCTCCCCACTGCCCTTATATTTTATCTTCATCTTCTCAATCTTACTTATTAATCAGAG
This sequence comes from Crenuchus spilurus, assembly GCA_036984385.1. Taxonomy (NCBI): domain Eukaryota; kingdom Metazoa; phylum Chordata; class Actinopteri; order Characiformes; family Crenuchidae; genus Crenuchus; species Crenuchus spilurus. The sequence goes on from BRDA01003302.1 coordinate 71,021, forward strand.
TTTTTGTCTTCTTTAACTCCTACTGCTCAAACATAGTTAGAAAGCCAAGTGTAAAGCTCCACTTAGGATTAACAACACAGTCTACCTGCAAGACCTTGCACAATACTAGTCATTCAGCTAATAATTGACCTCCTAATCCCATTCAGTGTGTATGTTTCCTTTAGAGGACAGAAGTTAGCATTTGTCATAGACAAATGTGGAGTTTGAGTATGCAATTGGGTTTTATCTCAGCACTATATGCTGAACTTACTGTAATGACCTGATATAGCCATATCAGAAAATAACAACAATAAAACTATAAGATGACTAAGCTAGTGTAGCCCTTCTCCTCTGAAGACTGAACCACAATGTTGGGATGTGGCAACATCACTGGTTAACACTAATCTAGGTTAAACTATTACCAAACTATTACCCGAGTAGTTTATGTGTGAAAGTGTCTTACATATCTGTGTTCCAACTGTGTTTGAGAAGCGATGGAGTTGAAGGTCAGTTCTCAGACTATGAGAATTCAGACTGAATATCTCTCTGTGTACAGTTCCAGGGCCAAGCTCGCTGTCAAGGAATCACTCACTGTAGAAAAAAACAATCTGCATTTGACAACACAAACTGTAATAAATGTCCAACTTAAAAATACAAATCTGAGAAACTTCTCCGTTAACCTTTAACACAGCTGTATTACAGAACTGTGCACATCAACTCGATTATAGTTCACAGTAAATAAAATCCTTGATCTCATGAACTTTACAATTATGTTCAAGTAACTCAGTTCACCTACTGCACAAAAACACATCTCGTTTATGCCTATACTCAATTAAATTTTATTCATCGACCACAATAATACAGAAAAGTAACATTAACTAATGAATTAAAGTAATACTAATAATGATTAATCAACCATCAGCTCCACATCAACTCTGACTGGTTTCATATTTAGCTGAACTAGCAGTTAACATACACAATAAGCTAAGTTTGAAAAAGATTAGCCAACTCACCACAGTTCCTTTTAAACCACAAATAGAACAAATTCCAAAGGAAACTTGACAACTCAAAGGAAGAAAAGAGAAGGACTCTCACTGGATGGAGTTTTGGTAACAAAAAAGTTAAGGAAAAATATTCTTTCACTATTAAATTGTGTTTTTTCTCTCTGCCTCAGCAGCTTTCTCTGCATTTCACTGCTAGTTGTTCCATGTATGACTGTATGTGACAAATAAACTTTGATTTGATTTAATTTGATTTGCACTTCTAGAAAATTGGCGTCTTCTTATATAGGTGAAGCCTTCCCTACTGGCAGTTTAAAATAATGCAGTCAGACAGCTGAGAAATATGAAAACTGGAAAAATACATGCATAGGGGTACTACTAGCAACTCACTGGTCACTACATTACGTAAACTTACCATGTATCTGCACTTATTGTCCATTTTAGCTCCACTGAGCATACAGGTGCACTTTAGTTTTAAAAATACAGACTGTAGATCATTTGGTTCTCTGTATACTTATTTTACCCTGTTCTTCAATGGTCAGGTCCCCCACAGAGAAGGTGGATCATTCTCAGTGACACTGATGTGGTGGTGGTGTGTTACTGTGTGCTCAAGTGGATCAGACACAGCAGAAGTGTGAATTAAAATAGTGCAGCAATCAGCCAACAGTGGGACTACAGGACCAACACACACTGTGCTGAGCTGCTGTTTCTGACTTTACATCTACAAGACCAACAAGGTAGGTGTGTCTAATAGAGTGGACAGTGAGTGGACACAGTGTTTAACATCTCCAGCAGCTCACACACTAACACACCACCACAACATCAGTGTCACTGTGGATGATCAACCTGGTCCTGTGGGGTCCTGAACATTTGAGCTGACCAAATGTACCATAAATGTAGATACATAGTATTTGCCCTTAGCAAAAAAAGTATACATTGAGTACATGTTATTAAGTATACTTAAGTATAATAAAAGTATTTCTCTAAGTGTACTTTTATTTAGCAAGTACACTACAAGTATACTTACATGGGACTAAATTGGTCCACTTTAAGTTTAAGTACATAAAAAGTAAACTGGAAGGATACTCTATAACTAGAGTCAAATTATAAAATTATAGAGTATCCTTCCAGTTTACTTTTTAAAAGTATCCTTAATAACATGTACTCGATGTATACTTGTTTTTGCTAAAGGTGTACCTAATGAAGTGGCCAGTTTTATGCATTTGCTTGGTAAAAATAGTTTATTTCAACAACAGTCCCAATCATGTAGATTAAAGGTAGAAACAGGCCAACATTAGAGTTAATGGAACACATCATGGCTAATAAATTTAACTACTCTACTGGCCCTTTCTAATGGGCTATGAATTAGTCTCTACCTTCAATCGGTGGAATTGTGATGGCAGAGTGTGAGATGGACTCCCTTGGGGGCAGTACACAGGGAGGTGCGGATATTTGAGTCTTTATGACCGCATGGCCACAGGGAATGTGGCCTTTAGCCCAGCACTAAAGTATGAGGCCATGCTTTGAATCCTCACCACAGCTACTGCCGTATCTGATTTTGCAGTTGACTGATTGATGAAAACAAATGATCCTGAATGGGAAAGCAGGGCACATCTGACAGCTGAGGACCCACACGATTTGCCGAAATTTGTGTGAAGCTGACCACTTGCCTGCAGCATTGCTCATTCACTTGAATAATGTTTTGCAGCCCTGTTTAATCCAGCTCAATGACAGTGGGTCTCATCAACAGCAAAGCCATTTCATTTTGCATCCTCAATGAAGCAGATAACAATGTGAAAAGATGCTGCGTGGGAGAAAACATTCATATTTTTTTTTCTGATTACTCTCCTCCCCCACACCTGTTCATAAGCAAGTTATATTTGTCTTCCTCATTTACTGATAATTATAGCAATGTTGTATAATGTCTTCGTGTTTTTTAACTAATGGGTGATTTTCTTCAGCTATATCACTTGTCAAAGGTGTCAAAAGACTTGTATTCTACTTCCAGGCCATATTCTATTTTTTCCCATCAGGTACACATAACGTTTGTGTGGGTTTATGCCATAACAGTTCATTTTTATACATGTCATTACTAAACCTTTTAAAATTAATATATGATTGGCTATATTGTTGTAATACACCCCGCTCATATAAGCCCTGACCCATTCACTCACTATGGACTTCAGGTCCTAGCACTCCAAAAGTGCTCACACGACTCAGCTGCTCCCCATCTGACCTTTATTTATGTGACTGCTGAGCCCATATATACCATATGTTCTTTGCTTGGTATTGCTTTGTCTTCACACAATAGCGAAGCCATTTGTTCGCAGCCTTATTAACTAGGGTGACCAGATTTGGGTTTCTGAAAAGGAGGACACCTTTTTTTTTTTTTTTTTTTTTTTTTTTTTT
>BRDA01003305.1:2216-13807 GCA_036984385.1 Crenuchus spilurus
GTCGGACAGTCACGAGTCTGGTATGCGGCGTGTGATGTAGTTTAACCAGACGTACAGAGTGGGGTCTGGGATCATGCTCTGCTTCATTATTTCACAGTACATATTGGAGTTCATGTGTCACTCAATGAAATGTAACTCCCCAACACCTGCTGCACTCATGCAGCCCCAGACCATGGCATTCCCACCACCATGCTTGATTGTAGGCATGACACACTTATCTTTGTACTCCTCACCTGATTGACGCCACACATGCTTGAGACCATCTGAACCAAACAAATTAATCTTGGTCTCATCAGATAATAGGACATGGTTCCAGTAATCCATGTCCTTTGTTGACATGTCTTCAGCAAACTGTTTGTGGGCTTTCTTGTGTACAGACTTCAGAAGAGGCTTCCTTCTGGGGTGAGACATGCAGACCAATTTGATGTAGTGTGCGGCGTATGGTCTGAGCACTGACAGGCTGACCCCCCACTTCTTCAATCTCTGCAGCAATGCTGACAGCACTCCTGCATCGTTTTTCAAAGACAGCATTTGGATGTGATGCTGAGCATGTGCACTCAGCTTCTTTGGACGACCAACACAAGGTCTGTTCTGAGTGGACTGTGCTCTTTTAAAACGCTGGATGATCTTGGACACTGTGCTGCAGCTCAGTTTCAGGGTGTTGGCAATCTTCTTGTAGCCTTGGCCATCTTCATGTAGCGTAACAATTCATCTTTTAAGATCATCAGAGAGTTCTTTGCCATGAGGTGCCATGTTGGAACTTTCAGTGACCAGAATCAGAGAGTGTGAGAGCTGTATGTAAATTTGGACATTTAGGGGTGTAGTCTCTTAGGGATGTACTCACTTTTGTTGCTGGTGGTTTAGACTTTAATAGCTGTATATCGAGTTATTTTGGAGGGAAGAATAAATTTACACTGATATGTAAGATGCACACAGACTACGTTTCATTGTGTCAAAGTGTCATTTTGTCAGTGCTGTCCCATGAAAAGATGCACTTAAATATCTGCAGAAATGAGGGGTGTACTCACTTTTGTGATATACTATGTTTTTAATAACTATATTATTATATTATTATCTTCCTCTACCTACTTCTTTGACTGTACTGTACTGTACTGATGATGCTGCTGGAACCTTAATTTCCCTGAAGGAACCTGCTAAAGGGATCATTAAAGTACTATCTATCTATCTATTCATCCATCTATCTATCTATAAGCTGTTTATCACAGCAAACACTGTACGAGATGGAATCTGAATCAATGACACATTGTTGCCCTCCAGTGGTTAATAGTAGAAAGTAGCCATTTAATAAAGTAAGTCTATGATTACTGATGCAGAATGATAGGACACAGTAAACAAAGAAAAACAACACAAAGTAAAAAATTAACTTTCGATTAGGGAGAAAAATAGGCTTTTATATTTTATTTCATTCCATAATCAATACTCTGACCATAAACCACATGATCTTTAAATTAAATTATGCATGTTTCTAATGAACAGTAATGTGTCTCACAAGACATACACAAATAGAGGATAAGACCTTTCAACAAGGATGGCAGTTTTTACAACACAACAGTAACTTCATGTATTTTTCGATATATACACTAAGGCTAAACTGATATTAACTTTTGATTGATTTAAAGAGCTACAATTGGAATACAATTTTTGCATCTATTTTAGAACCTGAGCTGTAGTTGCTAAAACCTAGAACTCAATAGACACCACTAGATTCTTGTTCAAACCATATAAAGATCTTAATTAATGTCTCAATATGTTTTAGCTACAAAAATAACTCATGCACATGGAGGAATCTGACCCAAAATCTATAGATGTCTATAGAAATGAGGTTTTATTATTTAAGTTACACTGTGTCCAAAAAGGCATCTGGGTCATTCACAATCGCCTTTTTAGGTGACTACTGAGTTATGTTTGTTAGCAACATTAGCCTCACAGTACCAGTTCTAAAGTAAAGAAGCAAAATTTGAAACGTCTTGGCTGACTGGTATGTAGAAAAATATGGAAATATGACTTATAGATTAAACTCAAATAGACAGCAGAAACTACATTGTTAAAATATTAAAGCACAAGGCTCAAACATCACATACTTTTCTTATTTAACTGTCATCTCTTGATATAAGTGTGGTGACTGTCAGCCAAGTAGTTTCTGTAATGACTGACATCTTCCACCGAATATCAATAGATTACCAAAATAGAATTTGTAGCAATACCAACCAAAAAATCCACAGGATCATAACATTAGCTGATATTCCCATAAATATAAAGCCCTAAAACTCTAACAGACGTATACAATTCTCACACTCAGCCACAGTTAAACAGATGTTGCCTCCGTCTTGCCATCTGTGGTAACTAGCTGCACCAGACTGCCTGATGCTGGTCTTTCCTCTCCCATTGCCCACTTATAGAACAATCTAGAAAAAAAAACATTTTGGGTTAGTCACAGCATTCTCACAATATCAGAAAGCATGCAATTCTTTCATACCACATTGCATTCCATACCACATCATCTCATCAATCACTGATCTCACAAGAACTGATTTTTATATCTATTTGACAGTTTATGGTCTCACAGTAGAAGGCATGTAGAAAATATTCATACAATATGTTTAGTATACTGTATTAATGTTCAAAAACTCTTGAGTTTTGAATTAATTGTTGATGTAAAGACCAAAACAGACAGGGGTTCCTTTTGTCATGTTAAAACCACTAGAGAGCAGTGTTGTAATTTTTAGGGCATTAGACTCTTCCACTCCAACTGACAAGTAGCATTAGGGCAGCTGTAATCACATATTATGCATATTGCACATTTCATACCAAGTCATTTCCTGGATTTAACTAAGCAAATAGGTAAGAGCCTTTCATTGGATAATTACTGCATATATGATTATGTTTCAGCTGGCAACAAGTTATTTAACCCTAACAAGGGAGTAGTTTCTCATTTGTTAAACAACCCTGTCAAAATACACGTTTGGTGAAATTAAATCTTAGAAAAACAACAGTAGAACTTGTAGGAGAAGTAGAAAGTAAGAAGAGAAGCAGATGAAGTGATGCACCCATCATGCCTATGTAGCCTGTGTGGGCAGTTCTATGATCTGGGGTTGCTGCAGTTGGTCAGGTCTAGGTTCAGCAATGTTATGTGCTCAAAGGATTAGGTCAGCTGACAACATGAACATACTGAACAACCAGGTTATCATCTCTGGAGCACTACAATATTGTTATTGTGAAGTGCATTATTTTAGTTGCTAATTAACTTGTTTTAAACTGTAAAACTACACAAGGTATTTTCAGTTAAGGTAAGGTTTTTCTTTGCCTTCATTTTGAAACATGCGCCATAACCTTGTTATGAGTTCATCCACTGCTGGCTGAACAACAGTACACATACAATACTTGCTCAAATGCAGTTAGCATGGATAGACAATCCTTAACAACAACAAACGTAATAACAAATGTAAAACATTATTTTGACTTGACTGTTAGGCAGTGCATCCTCTTGCTCATGTGACAAAAGGCAGTTTTTCATGAGCACATCTAACAACAAAAGCAGACACCAGAGCTTCGGATGAGCCACAGTTTTGTTGCAAGTTTTAAATACTGAATAAATGTTATCTATATTCTGCTGTAGGAGATCAGACTCACTGGGCCAGCCAACAGTAAACAAACCCTCAGACAGACAGACTTTGAGAAAACAAAAACTATAGTTGCTAAAAATGTGAACCAAAATCCATTATCTTGGTGACAGCAGGAATTAGCATTATGCTAGTGTGTTTTTGGATGAAAAGGGCTAGTTATAAAGCGCAGTTTCTCTATTAAATTTATTAATCACCTCAACACCAGTCAGATGTGTGTTGTCAATAAATCTGCACTAAGAGTTACATTAAACAGAGGAACATTAGAAGCTGCTGCTTTTCTTACCATTTACTTTATTGTTGTGTTTATTGTTTTAATGTGCTGTTCTGGACATTCAATTTGTTAATGGCCATTTTATTAAATGCTAAAATCAGGATGACCAGATGAAAGTGGTTGATTAGCGAATTGGATTACATTATGGCAACACATACGATACAGTTCAGGAAGTATAATCACTACTGCTACACCAAAGTCCTTTTAGACTTTTATTTCAGATATAACCACCTCCTTGTATTGTACACTAATTGTTCATTTTATCAGCTCCACTGACTTTAAGTCCATGTTGTAGTTCTGCAATTACAGACTGTAGTCCATCTGTTTCTCTGTATACTTTGTTAGCCTAATTTCACTCTGTTTTTCAATTGACAGTACACCTACTGAGCAGGTATTTGGGTGGTGGATCATTCTCAGTACTGCAGTGACACTGTTAGTACTGTGCTGGTATAAGTGAATCAGACTCTGTGCTCTGTGTGTCAGACAAATTCTGTGTTCACTCAATTACACACAATACATTATTGGTCCATCTTGTAGATGTAAAGTCAGGAGTATCAGCTCATCTGTTACAGTACCATTTGTATTGGTCATCTTCTAGTCCTTCATCAGTGGTCACAGGACAGTTTTAGTTGTTGGACTATTCTTAATCCAGCAGTGACTATGAAAACTCCAGCAATTCCTACTTACTTTTATTTCAGATATAACCACCTCCTTGTATTGTACACTAATTGTTCATTTTATCAGCTCCACTGACTTTAAGTCCATGTTGTAGTTCTGCAATTACAGACTGTAGTCCATCTGTTTCTCTGTATACTTTGTTAGCCTAATTTCACTCCGTTTTTCAATTGACAGTACACCTACTGAGCAGGTATTTGGGTGGTGGATCATTCTCAGTACTGCAGTGACACTGTTAGTACTGTCCTGGTATAAGTGAATCAGACTCTGTGCTCTGTGTGTCAGACAAATTCTGTGTTCACTCAATTACACACAATACATTATTGGTCCATCTTGTAGATGTAAAGTCAGGAGTATCAGCTCATCTGTTACAGTACCATTTGTATTGGTCATCTTCTAGTCCTTCATCAGTGGTCACAGGACAGTTTTAGTTGTTGGACTATTCTTAATCCAGCAGTGACTATGAAAACTCCAGCAATTCCTACTTACTCTGCTATGTATTCCAGAGGAGTCCAAGAACTGACATCGGCGTCTGGCATGAACTGCCTGTTCATGGGCGTGTCCAAAGTTACTCTGCAGGATGTAAGATGGTTTGTTTCAAGTGTCACAGAAACAGAACAACAGTTACTGTAGACTATATAGCACACAGTCTGAGGTGATGCTTTGGGTTACTCATTGTTGTGCTTGACCAACATACACAGAGGTAATCAGATTAATATACACTACGCACAAAAAGTTAGAGATATTTGGCTTCTGGATGAAATTTCAGTATGAACCTAAAATGTGTTCTAACCTTTACAGGTGAACTGAATGTGGCCTTTTCTAAATTTTTGAATGCACATGTACAACTGTTCAGTGTTTCAGTACTTTTTTGCAAAACTTGTTCTTTAACTTGATGTTCTCTAACAAGGAGCTTAATGGCAAAATTCAGGTGTTTGATCCGTGAATTGATCAATAAATTTACTGGTTCAAATAGAATTGGTATTTAAACAGTCCTCCTCATCATACCTTTCACACCTTGACACCAAGATGACACCTAACAATTGATCAACAGTACCTCACCAGTGCGAAGCTTCAAACAGGATGTTCTCAGACAGAAGTGGTCACTGAGCTTAGAGTGTCAGAGTTTCATTAGCAGGTTGTAAAATAGATAGAGAGACTGGAAGAGTCACAGAAAGCCATAGAAGTGAACATCCTTTGGCCACATCCCACACTGATGCCCGCTTCACTGTGAACAGTGCCCTGTGGAACTGGATGATGAATATCATAAAACTCCAGGCAGCATAGTCTGCGTGCTAGATGATCTGCAAAGGTGCCTGGCCACACTATCAAGCACAGGCTTCATTGTCTTGCATGGGCCAAGGAGTATTCACGATGGATGAGGTAAAAATGGGCCTCAGTGCTGTTCACTGATGAAGGTCGATTCACGCTGAGCAGAAATGATAGCGACCAATGATGTTGGAGATGTGAAGGAGACGCTATGAATCAGCCACTGTTGTCACCAGACAGGCCTTTGGTGGTGATGGTGTCAGTGTGTCTAGTCAATACAGAACTGCCCTACACTGTGTGAATGGTACAATGACAAGCCCACACTACTTGAATAACATCATTAATCCAAACATTGTGCCTCTGCATGAACAACACAGGCCTAATTTCATCTTCATGGACAACAATGCTCCAGCTCATCGAGGTCCCATCATTAGGGAACGGCTGCTGGAGACTGGGGTACCTCAAATGGAGTGGCACTTTCTCCAGACCTGAATCCCATAGAAAACCTGTGAGATCACCTGAGTCACCATGTAGAGGCTGGTAACTCTGTACCCCAGAACCTCAATGACCTGAAGGCTGCCCTTCAAGAAGAGTGGGATGCCCTGCCACAGCAGACAATAAGTTGACTTGTGAACAGCATGAGACGTCGTTGTCAAGCTGTAAATGATGCTCAAGGGCACATGACATGTTATTGAGACGCTGACATTTTTTGGGGGGGTTTACCCACCACTGCCAACAAGGCTTTTGTTTTAATAAATAGTTTGAGATGAGGAAATCACCACTGCATGCCTCTACATAAATGGCCTACTCTTATGGTATATCATTATTGCAGTGTGAACTTGTAACATTTTCCATAAATTTCACCCGAAAGCCAAATACCCCTAACTTTTTGTGAGTATTGCATATTAGGGCTGCAACTATTGAATATTTTAGTAATCGAGTATTCTGCTGAAAATTCCTTCAATTAATCAAGTAATCGGAGAAAACATTTAACTTGTTTAAAGAGCAATTATAAATACACAAGAGAAAATAAGACATTTCACCTAATGAATAAAACAATTGGTTTCCTTTTTTAGATAATATTCAAAATAAAATTTAAGTTAAATTAAATAATTGAAATAAAATTATTTAAAAATTAAATAAAATTAAATTACTTTCAACTTATGTCTGTTTCAAAAATATAAGTCATTAATAAATAAAAAACAGGCATAAACATTGCCATTATGTTGTGCAGCTTTCAAAAACATTGACAACTGCTCAGCTAACTTTGTTTTTTTCATCTTCTTAACTTGATGGTGCCGTCTTTTTACAGATTAAATGCTGTATGAAGTCAAGTTAACCTTAAGTGCATTCTTGTCACCATTGTAATACACTAGCCACACATTCGACAGTAGTGATAACTAACAGAAACCTAGCCCTCCTCAGGGCTAACGATATGTTAGTAACGTACATTAATCTCATTCATTTGTGCTACGTTAACTTTATCTTGTCTTGGGTCCACCACTCCATTCTGAGTGTATTCAGAGATGATGCTGCAGCATCAATGTGCTGCTGTGGTATACAAGGAGTTACCATGCAAATAAACTTTGGAGATTTAGTATTACTGGTTGTAGACCAGTAATGTGCACCTGTGTGGAAAGGGATTTGTGATCAAATGGATGGTGAGTATAGGTAAAGGATAAGTTTACCTGCGCAACTTTAAACTCCACAGGGATTCATTGTGCCAATAGTCAACAATAAGGTATACTGCAGGATGCAACACAGGTAGTATTTTTATTGACATTGTACTGGGCACATGTGCTCAATGATATCTTTGTGTTTGCTCATGTGATAAAGGTACATTTGCTCTACCTCTTCTGTGCTGCACTAGATCATGACTAATTATTAAAAAAATAATAATAATAAAAAATAAAAAAAAAAGACAATGACAATGATAAGCTTCATATTGCCTACTCTTGACTCACGGTAGGATGGCTATGGCAGCAGCCCCAGCAGGAAGTCCACTGTTGGCTTCACCAAGACTCTGGCACAGCTGATGGACTGCAGCCTTCGCCATACCATAACCAATCATGCCTAGAAGGATTCAGTGACAGAAAGCAGAGAAAGAGAGAGGATAAGAGTGAGTCATACAGACATGTATTATGTTATCAGTGTAATATAGTGACCTAGAATCATGGTATTTCTTCAGATTACTTACTGTTCCTTTCCAGGTTAAATGAACACTTCAGACACTTTGGCTTTGACCATAGACATTACTGACTGCTTTATCATAAACAAATACATTGATTCCTTGTGAGTCTATAGTAATGTGCCCTTATACATTAGCTGCCTTGAAATAAAAGTGAGCCACTAGTTGAAACATGAATGGAAAAACCTATGACAGTCAACATAGTAGTTGAAAGTTCCCCCATTTTTCACAAAAAGAGCACATCAGCTTGCTGGCAAAGCTGTAACCTCATTCATTACACCCAATAGGTGCAGATATGCATATGGAACATTGCTACAATAGTTTGTTCTTTTCTTTTTAATGGCGTACAAGTGTTGAATGACTGAAATGACAGCACAAAGGTGTTGCCACCTAGTGGGCTCTCTTTGCTATAGCCGATATGTTATTGCACAGTTTATATTAGTCATGTTAGCCCAAGGATGTGGAACTCCAGTCCCACAAGGCTGTATTCCTGCAATGTTTGGCAATTTTCTTGCTCAGGTGCGCCTGATTCAACTCAGCAGATAATGACCAGTTTTTGATATGAAGTCAGAGCAGAGAAATCAGCAAACTGTTCTGAACACCAGCCCTCAGCCCCCCTCCCTGTTCTATCCCTTCATCAGACAGCACGACTACTGTTGGCTAGATATTTTTGACTGGTTGACTGTTCTCAATCCAGCAGTGACACAGAAGTTTAATCCCAGCAGCACTGCCCTGTCCATTACATTCAAACCAGTTTAACACTCAGACATGCCATTATCATGCGAGTGGCACTGATGTGCAGAGAATGATAAATTACCTGCCGCTGAGCATGTGTGTGTGTACCTGGGGTTGGTCCGAGTGCTGCTTTAGCCCCTGCCAGCATGAGCAACCCTCCTCCTTTCAGGTGTTTGGTTGCTAGGTGACTGGAGATAATGGATGTCCACACACTCTGCTTCCACATCAAATCCACATTCTTATACAGCACTGAGAAAGAAAGTCAGTTTACTTAGAAACTTACTGACAAAGCAGCAAAGCACTGCTAAACTACAACAAAGTAGCTGAATGTTAGCACTGTTAAGGGTGGATCTTTGACTGAGCTCACAACTCAATTTGCTCATATCTCAAATTAAATTTCCCCATTGAAATTAATTGAAATACTATTCATCAGTTCAAGGCCCCCCCAAAAAACACACCAATTTTTAGTTGTGTTATTAAATAAGAAAAATTTATTTGAAGATCAGACAAAAATTCAATGGTGGAGGAAACTGGCAGAGTTTTTCATTTCATGCTCTATCGCTTAACTTGCTCGCTAAACACGTAATGCTAGTATTTATTGCTAAATTTAACTTACGTCAATGACAATTTAACTTAACTTCAATGACTTTTGCCTTTTTCATTCATTTTCATTTCAATAAAAAGTTGTCCAAAAAAGTTTGTTTCTTCCTTCCTTTCAAAATGTTTCGAAAATGAGTGAGGCAGGTGTGTTTACACAAGACAACTCTCTACATATGGGGGACAAAAAAATGTCATAAGAATGAATAAATAAATGCACACCAATAACTGTAAAGAGAAATAAATAAGACACATTAATAAATAAATACATTTTGTCATGAAAAAGGACATACTTAAATTTATATCAGGAATCTATTTCTACATTTCCATGAATTTATGTGGGCTATTTTTGCATTTCTACATGTATTTATTTATTCATTTATATATTTTTTTTACATTTATTTATTTCAACATTTCTACTCATACAGCATATAAAGCGAAGTGTCTGCAAACATGTTACAAACAGCTGATGAAAAGAGTGCGGGATGTGTAAAAAGTATCAGAAGACAAGAGGAAGTTTATTTTTGGTTGGCAGTCGGGTCTTTTGCATGTTTGTGTGCACTGTAAAATGTTGCCATGTTGGGTGCAGTAGTGTGTGATCAAGTCTTTCAGTCATCATACAAAAGTCAGTGTTGGTTGCCTCACCAGTCATAAACCTCATCACACATCACTGATGAATTGACGTTATTTTGTTAATAAAACTAAGGTAAGCAGCAAAAAAATAAAAAGTAAAAAAGCCATTTTGGGAGCCGTAAGAGCCGGCTCTCAAAAGAGTCAAAATGGCCAACAATAACTCCTAGTGGCGAGTGGCATAAGCTCCCTAGCTCGTAACTCTGATCTCGTAACTCTGATAAAGCTAAAAATTTACTGAGCGACGGCTCGTATCTTGGAAAATTTGTACGTTGATTAACTTGTAAGTCAACGTTTCACTGAACAGCTAGTTAAGAGTCCGGTCAACAAAAGGTGACACACAAGGCCTTACTGACATCATAGCCTCTTTCCTACTACAGCTCCAAATGGCTCCAAAGGCCATGTAAGTCTAATCACACTCCAGTATGGAAGCTAAATAACGACTAGGAAAAACTACGAACACCAGTAATTTAACAGCCTTCACTCAACTTTGCACTTTTAGATGACATTTCTGTCATTTAAACCACTGTAATTTCAGTGACGGATAGCTGAACTCAACAACATAAAACAAACCTACTCCTTCCTTTAGTGTTCATTCAGAAGCTTTGCATCCAAAATTCATACACACAACACCAAGGTAGCAAAACTGGGCTTGCAAACCAAAAGAATGGCAAGTAATTAGCTTTAGCAAGGTTAGCATTAGTTAGATTGTGGGTTAGCAAATGGCTGCTAAGATGGCTGCTGCTAAACAAACCAGTTGTGATAATCTATCAGCAACATTCACAAAAAGGACAAAATTCTGAGCTATTTCTGAAAAAAACAAGTCAAATTTATTTATATACCGCTTTAGTAACTATAGTATCTGATGTCACAAAGCAGCTTTACAAAGCTCAGTAATAAAACACCAAAGCCACAGCAAGCAAGTCAACAGCGACAGTGGCAAGACTTCCTCAGAGCTAGAGGAAGAAACCTTGGGAGGAACCAGACACACGAGGACCCATCTGTCAACTACTAAGTTCTTGATAGACAGTCATCATACAGTCATATGATGCTGCTGTATTGTCAATGTTCCTCATCTAGCAAGCAGGAATATAGCAACATACCTTCCCTTTTCATGCCTCTCAGTGTTCTGAGGTCTCTCCACTGAACAAATTCCTCACCAATGCATACCTGTCAAGTTTTAGATTTAAAAATAAGGGAAATTTTCTGCCACGTGTTTCGAGCCGTCCCACCAGCCCAACTGAGGTTCAGTATCTCTTACATTTTCAAACAGATTTACAAGAAATCTAAAATAACCACCTGTGAACCACTTACAATTAGATGATCAGAATCTAAAAGGCCTACCTTTGTTGACACTGAAATGCTGTGGACATTCCTACATATGTAAGTCTTATAATACAGCCTAAATGAAAACACAAAAGGGAATTGAAGCATATTTATTTATTTTACATATTTTCAGCATATATACACATTGATTGTCTTTAAGTGAAACACATTTTATTTAAATTACTCATTTTCATAATTCATTTCAGTTTTATTATTTCATTTCAATTACATATTTTTGTGTGAGTTCGGGAACATC
>BRDA01003305.1:14730-56119 GCA_036984385.1 Crenuchus spilurus
ATAACTAAATAATTATGGTCCAGTATTTACGCCTCCAACTTTACCGTTTCGACACATTAATTACACATTTTCATAATTCATTTCAGTTTCATAATTTCATTTCAATTACATATTTTCGTGTGAGTTCGGGAACATCTCAGCTACACACTTGTTTTTGGCACACAGCTTTGCCATTTCAACCTCCGCATTTATGACCTGGTATTAATAAATCAATAAGGTGCAAAAGTTTTCATCCTTCACTCAAAACGACTCTGATTCAATGAATTCAATAAAACTGATGTGTTCATGCGCATGCGCGGTACAAATCGAAGCGAGCGTGCAGATCAGAAATGTTGAGCGCGCGCGAGGGTGGTGTTGAGCGTGGGAGGGCAGTGTTGAGCATGGGAGGGCAGTGTTGAGCGTGCAGGAGAGCAGTGTTGAGCGCGCGGGAGGGCAGTGTTGAGCACGCAGGAGAGAGATTTGTATACACTATTGAGTTCATGTGCATGCAAAACTCTTCTTGTTTGCTCAAAACATCGCGCACGTGCGCTCAGAATTGTGGCACAAATATAACGCCATACCTGGGTGGCAGTTCTCACGAGGTTAGTGACATTTCAGTTTGGAGAGGCACGGGAATTTTTTAAAAAGTATAATACGGGAAATTTACGGGAAAATACTAATACGGGATGGCGGAAAGAGGGGTAAAATACGGTAGTTTCCCAGCCAAAACGGGAGACTTGACAGGTATGAGGAAAAGTCTTGATTCAGATGAATGTGAGCACAGGAAAGGTCTAAATAATGGTTGCTTTTAACCTTCAGTAATTGAAAATTCAAGTCATGCACACAGTTTATTTATTTTCAAGAAGAGGTATTTGAGTTCTTCTTAATCATTAGTCCACATATTATTGGATAATTTAAATATGATCTATACTGTTAATCAGATTGATTTTCTCAAAAATATGACACTCTTTTCTCTTCTGAATGCAGCATGGTATAACTAGAAATGGTCTTTTTTCATTCCTCAAAATAACCAGTACACATAAACACTTCAGGCCTCAGAACAAAATGTATTTCAGGCCCCCAAAACAGGACATTACACAGCACTGCAGCATGCAATGAAACACAACAATGTATAAATAGTGTATACCGAGGACACTGAACATGTAGTTTGTTAAGTACAATCAGCACAATACGTGTGGTATATTAAAGGACAGTGGGGGCAACAAGGACAGTTTACAGGACAATAAATATGCTTGCAATATTATGAATTGAATGTCGATGAGAAGTCAAGCATAAAGAATAGAGATTGCAAAATTATAGACATTATGGAGACTGTAAATATTACAGATACATCAGTTCTTATAAGCACTATAAATTGCAGGTGCATATGAACAGAGTAAACATGAATTGTAGTTTGGGGAATAGTGTCCCATAGCAGTGTTTAAATATTTAGAAGTGCTTTATAGCAGCATTTGTATGAAATTCCAGAATCAATAAAACAAGCACAATAAAACAAGAGGGATGACTGTTCAGTCTATGTGAAGTCTGGTGGAGGAGGGACAAATGTTCTGGTACCTTTTGCCAAATAGCCATAGAGTAAAAACTCCATAATAGTCTGTGGGTGAAAGGGAGACCCTAATTATTTTCTCATCTGTCCACACAATCCTCTGTTGAGTTCTGTGGTCTGAAACTGTGCAAGTTTTATAATAGGTGGTCAACTTACCGTCTGTGGGACATGGCAAGGATATGATGGAAGTCTTGCTCTCCTCATTCTCCTCAAGGTGAAAACCTCCTTTGCTGGGCAAGGTTAGTGGTGTTCAAGTACCAGGTGAGGTTGTCATCTATCTACATACCAACGAATTTTGAGCTGTTGACCCTCTCCACTGTTGAGCCTTTGACCTGCAGTTGACAATGATCACCATGGATCCTTTACAGCAGGGGTGCACACACTTTTTTAGCCTGTGAGCTACTTATCTAATGACTAAGTCAAAATGATCTACCTAATATAAAAATGCAAGACATATATTTATGTATAAATATACTGACAATTTATGTGTGCAGTGTATGTTGGTGTACCTTGAATAACTACTAGGGGTGCAGGAAAAAATCGCTTTGAGCTCGAATTGCATTTCTAACATTGAACGATTCAGAATCGATTCTCGTTTTCAAAAAATCAATTCTTTTTGCGGGTGTGGATGTGCATTCTCAGCCACCGTAGTGCTAGGCCAAACAAGGAAGCAGCGTCGGCTATGTACAGGCATGCAAGCCAAGCCGCGGTCTTTAAAAGCAATCATTTGGAAACACTTTGGATTTTACCATCAACCCGGCCTGGGTAAGAAAGGGCTTGACGTGACTCGTGCGTTTTTGCAGAGATTGCAATGATAAAGTAACGTATTTCATTCGTATTTGAAAGAATCGAGAAAAAATTGATTCATGACCCCAAGAATCGATTCTGAATCGATTCGCTCATTTCCCAAAGATTCACAGCCCTAATAACTACATGAACTCATATTGCACAATACAACTGTGTACATGTTTTGTCATTAGCCTACTTTACTCTGATGACTTGCACTGAATGGAATCAGTGAAGGATGCATAGTCTGGACAGTAGTTGCTGATAGCCAGCCTCAAGCAACCCCCCAAATGATCATACAATACTTAAACTTAATGATCTTCACGTGTGAAAAGGCAAACACACTTAAAAAATTACAGTAAAAAAAGTCCTCCTCCACTCCGTATGGAAATGGTCAGTTTTAGGCTTCTTTCACAGGCAGAACAAACATATATGTTTGAGAACTTAAGAACTTACAGTGAAAGGTGAACATGGACTGCTGGCCAACTTGAAAAACACCATTTACAAGTCCAGATGCTGTTTTATGAAGCGATAGTGGAGATGGCCAATCACACGTTAACAAGAAACGGCAGAGCCAATTGAATGAGCTTGTCGGTCTAAAAAAATTGAGCGGCTTGGAATCCCACTGGGTTCTAGTGCTCGACCAGTCTCCCTGTATGTCAATCAAGGGAGATGTTTTACAGCGAGGACGGATGATAGGCTAACGTCTATTTTTTAAAATGCCATGTGATCTACCCACACTACCTTTGTGATCGACTGGTAGATCGCGATCAATGTATTGTGCACCCCTGCTTTACACCAATCTACAAGTACACAATGGTGGTATCATCAGCAAACTTAATGAAATAGTTTGAGCTGTTGTGAGTCAGCAGTGAACAACAGCTCTGGGACAGGACATTTAGGATCCTGTTATATAAAGTTGTGTTCAGAAAGTTCAGCCTTCCAATGAACTGATATGGGACAACTTTGCAAACTGGAATGGACCCAGAGTTACAGGGAGATCTTTGTTTTTAACAGTATGTGTGAAATGACTGATCAAAGAACTTCATGATTACTGATTGGCCAGGTTGGAAGTCACTGAGTCAGGACACAGATTATTTCTTTGACAGTGGAGTGACAATAGTCATTCTGAAGCAATTTGTGACAACTGCCTGGTTTAGGAAGATATTGAAGATGTCTATAAGTATATCCACAAGCTGTTCAGCACAAGCTCTGAGCACTCAGTCAGGTACATTAGATACTTGGCCAGAGAAGTGTGTGTATGATCTTATCCATATCATTGTCCTTTACTTCAAATAGTGAAATCATTCAGTGTGTGAGTGGGGCATTTTCGTCACAAGAAGGTCACTTTGTCATCAGTGATGCCTTGCCTGGATGTCATGTGCCCTTGATGTCTTGGAAGTGTCCATAGAATTTCTGATGGCATAGGACAGGTTGGTGCAAGGCGTTTTCATTGACGGTGTGACATTCCAGCTTTTCAACAGCCTTTGCACCTCTATAATCAGAATATGCAACATCATCTGATGCAACTAAACCAAAGACACTGCCTGCATAATCTGTTCCATATAGACATTGTAAACAACCAGCTTCCACCAAATAATATGGCAGATAAATACCATAATGAAATGTGATGTGGCATAGATTCCCAAGCCTTGTTGGATCTTTTGTCTATTTTATAGTTCTGAGCAAACTAATTTCTTTGCATTTTCACTGTAAGAGCATTGTTCCAACATAGAATGTGTTCTAGACAAAATTTTACTTTAGTCATAACCTTGGAAAAGGGTGTAGGCCATTGATCCATGTTTCAGTGGTGTAATTAACTTCAAATTGATTTTTTCCCAAGTAACCCTTTATATTATTTTATTTCTATGATGTAATTTTTATGGGGTTTTTTTTCCTTCTTGTAGCTAGAGGTGTGAAGAGTAGCCTTTTGTATGATGACTCATATACCTCTTCAAAAAATAACTTTTTTTAATAGGGAACTTAATTTTTAAGCTAATCTCCTGACCTGTTACTTTTTATACTTATACTACAACAGTGGACAGCTAGCATTTCTCAACATAGGAACTGAATAGTGTGCTTTAAAGTATGTTTAGTTGTATAAGTAGTATCATTTGAACAAAACCAGGAAAGCAAAAATTCCTCAAAAGGTTTATTCAGTACATTTAACTACATGCAACATCTAAATAATGCACCTGCCAATAATTCTGACATTGTGTCCCCTCTAAAGCTGAAATTAAACCTACGCCACTGGTTATAGATATGTGGTGGTGGTATGAATGGTGGATGACTGGAAGGAAGGAAGGAAGGAACGTTACACTTATATAGCGCCTTTCTAGATACCCAAGGACGCTTTACAATCAACACACTCCATTTACACACACTCAACCACAAACACCGGTGAGAAGCGGCAGCCTAATCGCGCACAGCGTACTCTCAACCGGAAGCGACCGTCCACCTGGAGGACTGCATCGAGCACTAGGGGGATCACCCAGGACAGAGTGCCAACCATATCTGGGCAAACATACATACATAGACATACACATTCATACACACCAGGGTAATTTTTAGAGTAGCCAATTCACCTGATCTCCATGTTTTTGGACTGTGGGAGGAAACCGGAGACCCCGGAGGAAACCCACGCGGACACGGGGAGAACATGGAAACTCCGCTCAGATGCGGACTCGAACCCAAGACCTCAGTGCTGAGAGGCGAACGTGCTAACCACTAAGCCACCGTGCCGCCCAACGACTGCCATGGTGGTGCCTAGAAATGAATTTATCTCTGCTGTGTCTATATCAAACCACAAACAACAAAGTAGTATGTGGGCCAAGCTTTGGCCTACCATGTGCTGCACTCCCTCCAGGACCTCGTTCTTCACGCTACTCCAAGTGACCAGGATCACTGGCAGTCATCCACTATTCACAAAACCACAGCTACATCAACAACTAGCATTGTGTTTCATACCTTCTGACAAAGAGAGGAGTACCATTCTAGGGATCCCTTAGGCACAGACCCAAAAAGAAACCTCAGTGTTAAAGCTACAGGTCTCAATGGCTCCAGTAGAGCGGACTGAACCATATCTAGCAGCAAGCATCACAAGCCATATAGCCTGCGGCTAGGAGAACTAAGTCTATCAGCTCTACTGATACACTTGAATCCTCCAAGGGTTTGAGTGGACTCCTGAGCACTGCAAGTGCCATGCACAATGCATTGATCAGCCTACTTAGCCATGGTGCTAAATTGTGCTACTTTATTTTGGTCTGCAGCTTGTGATACTACATACTCAGGCATCAACACCATGAATAAAGCATTTAAACTGGTAATAGCACCATAGCATTGACAGGTTGAATGCTCACTAGCCTCTAGCTAGTTGCCCCATCACAGTGGCTAACTTGCAATTCATGGCCATTACTCAGCATGACCCCTCACTCTGAAAAGCTACTAAAACTGGCAGAAAACCCTGAAATTCCACTGAAAATTATTTTGATTCCAAAATATCCAAATAGTATGCTGGAGAATAAGCTCACCAGGAATCTGCACATGTGCCAGGTGGGTAGCCATATCCTCTGCCCCTGGGGAGAAGTTGGGTTAGGTGTCTTACTCAAGGGCACTTCAGTCACAACCTACCAGGAGATAAAACTGTCTAACCACCCAAGGCAGTAGGAAAATTTCAGGAAAATTTGAGCTGAACAGGACTTGAACTCCATTTCATGGACAAGAACTGATAACAGGTCTTCCTGTGTCCAAGGTGAATTAGCTGAGGAGGCTTCATCCCTTTGTCTACCTTAGTGGTTGGTCAGAAGGCTTTTTAACCCTTTGATGTGCAACATGGGTCAAAAGTGACTCGGCTGAGTTTTAATTTTCTATATCTTTGTAAGAAATTAATTTATTCATTCAGTATTCCAGGTATTCCTCAATTAACTTGATTTTGATCATCATACATCCTTATTTTATTTTTTTCTTTCTTACTTTTTGAATAAAACCCCTTTTTGTATCACTACCCCTCTAATGCACAACATGGGTCAAAAATGACAAGCATTCATTTTCTATGTTACTTCATGTATGTCTGAGTGTTTCTATGGTATATTTTTAAAATAAATTAATGTTTAATAATTTTTTATTCAAAATATCCAGTAAATATTTTGTTTTTGTTCAGCACAAATCTTTATTTTTCTTTTCCTTTCTTATTTTATGAAGAAGCACAGCTTTTGTATTTGTACATCAAGTTTACACACATGGGTCAGATACGACTCACATGCATTTGTTATTTTATATCTCAGCATAGCTCCCATCAGACATCAGTAAGTGTTGTTTTTTTCAATTATTCTATTATTTTAGAAAATAAGTGATAACAGTAGTGAAAGATAACTGTTCACACTGTAATATTTCATTAGGTTTAGGTTACCGTGATAGTGAGTACTTTACTTCTCAGAAAGTTACAAGTAATTATTGTTTGCTAACTAGCTGATGACATATTCTATTTTAGTTAGCTAAATATACTGAACAATTGTAGTTAGTTTAGCTAACTACTTATAATGACAATAACTACTAGTTATGTTGCTCATTGCTTGCAAAGCAATGCGCAATATACTGTTATTCAATTTTCATATATTCTACTTCTTCTTTTTCTTCTTCCTCTTCCACCGGATTTTTGACGCGCTTCTTGTCCCTCAGTTTTCGAGATATCGACACCGTTCTAACTCCAGATTGTTCGGTCTGATTGTGTGATCCGGGCTCGTATACAGAATTTTGATCGGATTTGCAGTTTTCCTAAAAACTTCCTTAATCTGGGAATTTTTTCCCATAGAGAATGAATGGGGAGCAAAAATGCATGCTCATCTACTGTACTTCTGCTTGATCGATTTGCACCGTTTCAAATACACTATATCAGGGCAGGCCCCCAAGCAGAAATTCACTGATGTTTTGACCCACACTCGTTTATTTGTTATTTTATTGCCATCCCTTTTTCGTCCCATTGACTTTGATTCATTTTCACCCATATCAAATTCCAGGCTTCCTTTTGCCAAACAACAACCAAAATTGATATACTACACCATGGCAGGTAACAGAGCTCTACTCCAGAGCCATATTGACCCGCACTCCTTTTTTTTGTCATCTTTTCTTCCCTCGTTCTTCCCATTGACTTCCATTCATTTTCACATACACTCAAGCCACAGAGTTTCTGTGTCCCAACAGCCACCAACATTCATGTAATCCATCAGGACAGATAACAGAGCTCTAGTGCAGAGCCATACTGACCCGCACTTCTCTTTTTTTTACATAGAGACATGGCAGCCGCCTTAGGTGCCATAGCAACCGCCTTGGGTTCCATAGCAACCGCCTTGGGTGCCATAGCAACTACCTTGGGGCCCATAGCAACCACCTTGGGTGCCATAGCAACCACATTGGGGCCCATAGGAACCACCTTGAGGCCCATAGCAACCACCTTGGGGCCCATAGCAATTGCCTTGGGGCCCATAGCAACCACTTTGGGTGCCATAGCAACCACCTTGGGTACCATAGCAACCGCCTTGGGGCCCATAGCAACCGCCTTGGGGCCCATAGCAACCGCCTTGGGGCCCATAGCAACCGCCTTGAGGCCCATAGCAACCACCTTGGGGGCCACAGCAACCACCACAGATACCACAGCATCACCTTACAAACCAACTGGGATACCTTAGCTTGTGGGCCATGTTAGCAATGCGCAACATCCCGCGTTTCCTTCAGGAAATGCACTTTTCTAGTTATATCTACCCTTACCAAAAAGTAGTATATGCAAGTGTACTTCAAGTATACCAATTTTAAACTAAAATTATAGAGTATCCTTCCAGTTTACTTTTTATGTACTTGAACTTAAAGTGGGCCAATTTAGTCACAAGTAAGTACAAAGTATACTTGTATATGTTTATCAGTGTACTTGCTAAATAAAAGTACACTTAGGGGAAATACTTTTATTATATTTAAGTATACTTAATAATGTACTCAAAGTATACTTTTTTTGTAAGAGTAGTTATACTAGTTAGAACTACTAGTTATAGTAGATAGCTACTAGTTATAGTAGACAGCTTCTAGTTATAACTACTTAGCTAAGTACATTGGTAGGCTATGTAGCAAAGCTATTTAGTAGTGGTTGTCCACTTGTGTTTTATTTCATATTTACTTCCTGCCTTTGTCTTTTTACTGGTCATTTTGATTTCTCACACCTGTGGTTTTTGTGCCACACCTATCTTGTTGTATCGTTTGTACATCCCTGCTTTCTAGTGTTTTCCCCACCAATCTTTGTTCTCCTCCCTCCCCTCACCTGAGCTTCTCCTCCCTCTCTTCATCTGTTCCTCGTCTCCTTGTCTTTTCCCTTGTCATATGTGGTCCACCGTTATTGGTTATATTACAGATACTTAGTTCAAATTCCCTCTGCCTATGGTGTCTGCATTTGGGTCGTCCTGCGTTGCCTCCCTGAAAACCTGACAGTATGTGTGTGTGACAAAGTGACAAACATGCTGCACATACTAAATAAATGTTTGGCCTCACTACTAATGTAACTACTTGAAAAAAAATGATTATAGTATTAAGTTAATTTATTTTATATAACACTTAGATGAATGGGTAATTTTTGACCCATGTGTGTAAATTCGATGTAGTAATATAAAAACAATGTTTGTTAAATGTAGCAAAAATGAAAATAATGATCAGTGGTAATCATAATTAAAGAATTATTGGGATAATCAATCGTAAAATTAATTGATTTCAAAAGACAGAATGTAGAAAAACCCTGGCAGCATGAAATAACATAGGAAATGAATGCGGGTCATTTTTGACCCATGTTGTGCATTAGAGGGGGTGTGCATATGTTGTGCATCAAAGGGTTAATTAATTCTACATAATCATACAACCAAGGGAATCATAGCATAGTTAATACATGTATTCATGAGCACCTCATGCAGGCAATTTAAGCCAAATATGCTGGCTAGTTATCATTTGCCTTCCATAAAGATGAGTTGTGAACCTGTGGTAATCCAGCGCAGTGTGTTGAATCTGGTTCTGGACTCTGCATAGAAGAGTACATATGGCTAGCTGCAGTGAGCTCAGTGAAGCACTAGTTGGCTGGTAGCTGACAGAGAAGGGTATCTGCATAGTAGCCTGGCACAGTGTGGAAGAGTGCTCCCAGTTTCTCATAGCAAAGCAAGCAGAAGTTACCAACCACTGTGAGGTAGCTGGGGTGAATGAGCAACAAAAGCAGCAAGCACCAACAGAACTAGTGTCTTGCAAAGAATCCATTCCAAAAGAGTTCTAGCTGTGAAGCTTGTGAGGAGCTGTCACTCAGTGGGTTCACCTGTCTGACCCATGTGCTGCATCATGTGTGTTGCTTCACTGATATACACTGTTGGTTTGCTGAAGACACAGGAGATATGTACACTTGTAAGCACTGTCAGAATGTATGAAACAGCTAGTTACTTCATTCCTCTGTCGATATGCTTTAGATTAATTTCACAGTGAGAGTTCAGGAAAGATATCGTAAAGGTAAGAAAATTGGGTTTGGGATAGAAAAGGTCACCAGTTGAAGCAAGGCACGTAACTCCCCAACTGCTCCCTGGGTGCAGGGGCATCATTGTTGGGGGAAAAGTGGGAGTTACCAGGGCCCCAAGTAGGGTGAGGGCCTTTGAGGAGTCTGGAATTTTATTTTCCTTTAAATAGTAAAGGAAATAATATTTAATTATAGGAGGGGGGCCCTGGGCTATGCCCCTGGCTGGGTGGCTGCCCACTGCTCTGGATGGATGTGTTTTGTGTTTGCTAGTATGTGAGTAATCCCCGAAAGAGATGAAAAAAGTGTTTTTTTCATCTTAGACCATCCGCAGAAGAAACTCAAAGTGAAAGTGTACAATCATTGACCAATGTGCTTGCACAAAGATAAATATTACCATCACATTTAACCAATCAATGCAGTGAAATTCACACATATACACACACTAGTGAACAGCCTAGGGGGCAATGAGCACACCTACCCAAAGCAATGGGCAGCTCAATTCACCGGACAGCAGTTGGGGGTTAGGTGCCTTACTCAAGGGCACGTCAGTCATGGAGATCAAAGACTGATCACAAGACCGGATCACTTACCATGAGCTCACATCTGCTTCCTATAACTGTATTCTGATTTACATGATTTTTATTAAACAACTTTACAGATTTTCACACATTTTGAAGATGGCAGATGCAGCTTGTTCACCCACAAATGAAGCCAAGATCTTCCTACAGTATATTGCCAGTGCTAACCTCTTCTGCCTGTTCTTAACTTTCTCCACTGTCCCAGCCAGAGTAGTTCAGAGCCACCACACATGGCCAACTTCCTATCAAGAGCACCACACTATTAGTGTGAGAGGATTACTTCAAAAGAGATGTTATTTTCTGCTGCTTGAATTGTCCCACCTGCCGCACATGGGAGCTTTTGAACCTTTCCAGTGATGCCTGGTTTCAATCACCTGCTTCTGATATGTAGTTGTTATGCTCTAGAGTGCTCAGGCATTGCCTTGTTACCGTGCCTTTCATTTTATATAACAGGCTCATGACTGGCTTCTGTTCTAGCGTTTCAAGAGAGAAGTGAGCACTAGTTGTTGTTGTTTTTTTATTTATGGCTGTGTACTTCAAGAGGAACAAAGCTGAAGGGTTTAACCTATATAGGCAGCTTTTGTTGAAACTGACAGCTGAAACATACAGGGTAAGCTTGACTACGTTGTGTTCTTTTTATGTAATTAATTCTGCACAGGTCAATAGAAGAAAAAGGACGTACAGTACATGGGAAAGCAAGGCCTCTGCTTTTGTAGGGAGCAAAGTTTAGATGTTAATGCAAGTCTGTTTTATGGACACACCTCATTTTGATCTTTTGTGCATTGTATGGTAATGGGGAAAGATCATTTATATAGAATACAGAGAGTATACAAGGTATTTAAGTATTGCAATACTTAGTTAATTATAATTCAATGGATTTTCTTAGTAAGAGAAAATTGTAGCATATTGTTTTCAAACTAATCTCCATCTGCTGCATTTGTAGCATAGGCATTTCCACTTCTTGCCAACTAACCAACAGGTTCAAAACAACCAGATAATAAATGCCTTCATTAGGTACACATACCTTTGACTCATACTAGATCTTGTACCACATTACTTCTACCATGAAACATCTCCACTGGCACCCTGTATTTTACCGTATACAATATTAACTGCTTGTGCTTTTTCATCTCTATATGGTCTTGCCCCCTCCTACCTGGGCAGTCTGCTCCTGCCATGTTCAAACTCTTCACTCCTCTGATTCGCATCGGCTCAAAGATCCCCCCTCTTACTGCATACTCTTGGTGATGAGGCTTTTAGTGTTGCTGGTCCCAAACTGTGGAAAATCCTCCCTTTTGAGTTGTGCATCTGTCCATCTGTAGTTAAGTTCAAAGCTAGACTCAAAACACATCTCTTCCAGCTGGCTTATGAGTAATTTTTTACTATGAGAGTGTGTTATTTTACATTATTCTTTTAGCTAATTCTTGTATTAATCTTTTAGCAAATTTATTATTGTATTGTTGCTTTTATCTCATCATTGTACAGTGTCAGTGGATGTCTTTAAAGGCAATTTTCAAATAAAATACTATTATTATTATTATTATTATTATTATTATTATTATTAATAGCTCACTCATTTCCTGTAGCATTATTTACATGCAACAGCAGAGCAAAAACACAACTTGTTACGTTTTAACATCATAACATCACAGTAACTACATTTACGTGCACAATATTAGGTTATGTTCACCTATTGATCTGTATATCATATAAATCTGACTATGCCTTTTAAAAACATTTCACCAAAACTACCAGCTGCACATTATAAAATAATATTTGACATGTAAACTTCACTGATTCTCAATAATTATTAATAATTAGTATATGGAACTGAGCCAGACACTGACCAGAATCCTACTCATTTACATCAGCTTCCAAATTAAGCTCACTTGCTACTTTTTCTTTAATTTGGTTTGGTGGGTAAGAGTGGAGATCCTGGAGGAGTGTAAGCCAGAATGTAAATAATCCCAAATACTGGATCCATCTGTCCCTCTGTCCATCTGGCTGTGTTTTATTTCCTTCTGAATCAACTGGACAGTCTCTACTCTCAGTGACCATCACTAACAGGCTAATACTAATGCTCTCACTCACAGAACATGTGAACATCAGCAGATAAAAGGACAGACTGAGCTGATATGTAAAACAAAATTAGTATTTTAATATATGCAGGTAGAAGCTAGAAACCAACATCATAAGCAGTGTGCAGTTTAGATAATCTGTGGTTGGGAAAGTCACAGCTGTTTTACAGGCAGTGTACTGTAAGGGCTAACAGATACAATATTTGCTGTTAAGCATTCTATTAGCATTGTGGCTGTGCGTGCATGACAGCGTAAAATCTCAAGCGAACTAGAATAGACTTATTGTAGATATTTACTGAAAACACCAGCATCTCCCATGTAGTTAAAAAAATGCCAGAAATGCATTATAAACTATAGTCCATCTGTTTCTCTATATACTTTGTTACCCTCCTTTCACCCCCACAATACCCAATATTATTTGGGTGGTAGATCAATCTCAGTACAGCAGTGCCTTTGATGTGGTGGTGGTGTCTTAGTGTGTGTTGCGCTGGTACAAGAAGATCAGTGAAAATAGTGCACCAACCAAATCTATCCAGCCAACAGTTCCCTGTGACCACCAATGAAGTACTAGAGGACCAACACAAACTGTGCAGCAACAGCTGAGCTACATTCTCTGACTTTACATCTACAAGGTTTACCAAAAAGGTAGGTGTGTCTAATAGAGTGGACAGTGAGCTAACATAGTGTTTAAGATCTCCATTAGCTCTGCTGTGTCTGATCCACTAATACCAGTGCAGCACACACTAACATACCACCACCACATCAGTGTCACTGTTCTGCTGAGAATGATCCACCATTCCAATAATACCTGATCTGTGGTGGTCCTAACTATTGAAGAACAGGGTAAAAGGAGGCTAACAAAGTATACAGAGTAACAGATGAACTACATTCTGTTATTTTAGAACTATAAGTGCACTTATATGGTCAATGGAGCTAAAATGGACAATTAGTGTAGTGTGTACAAGGTACCTAATAAAGTCAGTGTATGTTCCAGTTCAGTGCAACAAAAATCTTCTGAAGCAGTGTTTGTGAGCATTTCTTTTTACAGACACTGCTAACTGTCAGTCTTTCTCAAGAAGAGCTGTCAGTCTCTGGCTGTAACCCAATTTTGCATGTGATCCATCTTGAGGAAGCATTCAATTAGCACATACAACAGGCTGGCTTAAGGAGTTGAAATTTGTGCTTTGCTGCATGGAACAGTTGTACAGCTCTTAAAGTAATTACAGAACTCTTGCAGTAGAAAGCATGTATAGTTTCCTGACCTTGAAAAGCTATGCATTGATTACAATTTTAGCTTTCAAAAAAGTGTTTTGTTCAGAGTTCAGAGTTCTCCTCACTGAAACTGAAAATAGGTCTACACCTGTATACCACCCAAAGCTCTTGACCAATCTGGCATTGAAGCATTTAGGCTGTTAGGCGAAAGAAAAGAATCCCTGGTGAAACGTGCTGTGACCCTGTTGTATGCCCCCCAGATTAAACAATTTCTCTGGGCCTTCTTGCCAGAGTGAGGGGCTGCCTGGGGTGACGGCAACAGGCTGCCAATCTTCTGTCAGCTTGGCCCGTTGGGCAAAATTGGGTCTCCAAAGCTGCAGCTCTATTCCAGTCACCCCATCAGCTATGGGTTAACTACCAAGCTCCACCTCGCATGGTTTGACACCGAATCCACTAATAATGTGACCACAATGATTATTAGTAACTGCCACAGCTGTCAGAGGAGGTGTACATAAAATGCAATGTGCTATTCATCAACGCTCAGTGTTTTTCTTCGGAAAAGCACAGAATGTTCAGTGCTACTGAATTGGAATGTGGTAAGGTTTATTGTGTGGTCTTGGCTGGTTTTGTAATCTGTGGTGGCATTTTAATGTTTCAGCCTTTAACGTCATATAAAAATAAAAATTAATTTGGTCTGTTTGACCACTTCATTCCAGACTCCTTTGGTATTTACCTTGAGCAGGCACGTCCTCATTTTGAGCAAAGATGAAAGAAATATACTTTTCTTCCTTGTCTCCTAAATGAGAGAATGGTTACAAAAAGCGAGTGCGTTTGGTACTGGAGGCTGTTGGATGAATTTTAATGTCATTTGCTCTCAAACTCAAAGGCAGCTTAAGAGTCGTGCCCACAGAGAGGCCTCTTCACCCAGTGCGATGTAAAGGCAGGAATGCGTGCACACACACACACACACACACACACACACACACACACACACACGTCAATACCAGCGCACTGTATTTGCTCTAAATGGACAATCCATTGACTCACCACACAGCTGCTGAAGTGGCTTCGTGTTCTCCATGGCCTGCAGTCGTGTCGAGCTCTCCATATCCCACTGAATTATAAACACGCTCGCAATTGGACCCAAGAGGTTTTCCCACCACAAACAGTGTCAATAGGGTCGTATGACTAGGCCCTTCTCCCCACGCTCCCAGCCATGCTTACCACACCGAACAGAAAACATGCAGGTCACTGGAGATTGATTCATTTGCGGCACTCAAAGTTCTGCTCATCTATCTAGTAGTCATCCCGGAATAGACTTTTGGCCCAGATTCTCCTGTGGGCTTTGTCCTAAAGCCAGCAATGGCAAGAATCCAATAAGCCTCCTTCAATCAAATCTTCGTTTCTTCATTTGCTCGCGCTGGGTGTTGTTTTGATCCTTGCTCATTATGGGATGTCCAATAATGGATAAACACTTTACTATTTGAATACAGAACACATTAGGGCATTATGTATGGACTGAGGAAGATTAAAACTCCAATGATATATCATGCAAAAATTAAGCTCAGTTAAAAATCTTTACATTTTGTTCTATGAGTGGCTCAGTAGGCACTATGACCAGAGGACCACAAGTTTGAATCCCGAGTCATGCTGCTTCACTCTCATCAGCCAGGGCTGAGAGAGCAAAATTGGCCATACTCTCTCTGGGTGGGTAGATGGTGCAGACGGTGTCTGTTAGCTGATGTATTAGAGCTGGGGATCCTGCACTTTCCTCTGAGTATGATGATTGTCCAGTGATGATGTTTCAGCAGCAGTTTGAAAATGTGTTGGCTGACTTTACATGTATAGAAGAAGCATAATTTTTACCCTCCTAGATTCGGGGACATTGCAAGGGGTCGGGGGAGACCTACAGAATGGGTGAGTTAATTTGCCATTCAACATCCAACATGGTGTTAAAAAATCTTTACATTTTATGAGTTTGAATGAAGCATTCAATGGCTGTTTTTCTCTTAGTGTCATTCGGAGACAACAAGCTAATTAGATCATAAACTGCCAGTGTTTACTGTTTGTAAGGGATAATGAATGAATTTAGAACATCTCATACACAACATTTTACAAAACATCCAGGAAGAACATCCACCCACACTCATCTCGCAAAGCCTTTACCTCTTCTGTGTTACATTTTATATCACTTGATGATATTCACACATAACACAAAAATTAGCACTAGGCTTGCACTGCATCCTATTTCCTTCAAAGACAGGTTGCTTGAGAACGAGAGCAAGAGAGAGAGAGACAGAGAAAGAACGAGGAAACATTGTGAATGGTTATTTTACATAGGTGTTCTTACATTCGTGATGTGTAAGCCTCAGGTGGGTTTAGTGTTTATATGTGCTAATGAGCAGAGTAGTTTAATTAACACAAATCTAAATACTGTCATATTCACGGTATTGTCTTTGATGTAATCAGGAATTGTTTGGGGGTTAGAGTTATTTAGGTTTAAGGATCAAGTGACGTTGATCAAGAGCATGGCAACAGTGGTCACAGTGAGTAGAGAGACTTTTATTGCTACTGCATATGGCTTTACACCTTATAAAATATGCTTTTTTGTTGGCCTTATCCACTTGAAGAAGAGTAACACATATTTACTACGCTAGTCTCTTAGTGAATTTGTTCTAAAACCAAAATATCTTGCAAATTCCTGCTAATCTTCCAATATGTTCCAACTTTTCAACTTTTGCATTTTCTATTAGTTTGGCATATGAAGGAATGGATGAAGGAGTGCATTAACTGTATTGATCTAGTATTGTAATGGTTTGGGAATAGAATAAGCTAAAACATGTTAATCTTGAGAAAAAAACAAAAACAAAATACTTCAAGTTTGCTTTGTTTTTTCATGGACACAAGCAATGAATTTTTTTCTCATTCTCATGTCAATGACAAATGAAAACTTGACTATAATGCCAATGAAAAATAAAACAGGAACAGGAACACTAAGGACAACAATGTTAAAAGTGCCCAAGAATGAGTTATTTGTTCATATTTTAATGAACACAATAAAGCATAGAAAACAAGAAAAACACAGGTGGTTGATTGTTGTATATGAGCTGATTTGAACATTATGTGCCACGTAGCAATCAGATTTCAAATGGACTAATCAGAGGTGCTTTGGCAACCATGTGTGGTGAAAATCTTATCAGGATGCAATTTTCATACTAGTCTTATGAAATGAGCAGATAAATGACCAGTCAATGCACATACTGGTCTTATAAAACAATCAGATCAACAACCAGTCAATAGATATACTAGTCTTATAAAATGACCAGATTTAAAATCCAAGGCTATCTTGTTCACACTTGCAATTTAGTCCTGGCCATTTTTGATTGGACCACCCAGGATGCATGTTATTGCAAAGTAGGAACAAGGCTTTATTTGTCAAATGAATGGTGGCAGAAGACGATTACACGTTTCTAAAAAAAATCATTTGACTTCTGAATTAATCATTAAAGATATATCCTCATTTTTCTGCAGTGGTTCTTTTGATGCAAGGCAGCAATGGCACAGAGGTGAAATACCTCACATCCATAAGTGCTTAAATACAGCCACAGAGCACTCGATAAAATTCTTTTAGTGGGCTTTATTTACTACTGTAAAAAAAACTAGCACTGGATTGTGGTAAAATATGATGTTTAGCTGCTAATTCAGTAAAAATGTATTTTGGTATTACCACATTTTTAACCACAGTAAAACCATAGAGGTTGTTTGGACACTACTATGATGACAAAGCAATGGTACTACAATGGTAATAATAGCAATTTTACCATACTAAATACTATTAGTAGTATTACTATAGTAAAACTAGAAAAACATGTTTCTTTTATGATGGTATTACCTTTTAGTAAAGGGGTACAAGCAGAAGGATCTTAAAATGTCTGTTTATGAACATTGACTTGACTCAACATGCTCTGACACAATGGATGGGTGGTACCTTTAATTTTCCTTTCGATCCAGTACCGTTTATTTCTTATACTAATATTCAGATACCAATACGTATAATGATACTGTTCAATTTTGGATTTTATTTTTGATTTTTTACTACAATATCCCAAAAAATATGGACATCAAAATGAATGATGGTTATTTTGTTCTGCAGAAAACCTGTCAGTCTCAGCATATGGCATAAGACTGAATGCACATCATAATCCAATAACTGCAATAAATCAGATTTTGTCAGTAATCTGATCAATGTGTTTACATGCAATTGAATAATCAGATAATGGGAAACTCTGGGTCCATATGAATCAGGCAGTAATCAGATTCAGCTTTACAACCAGCCAATAAACTTACAGAATAAGAGTTGAAGAAATGTCGCAGCTTAAAAAACAAGACAAAACAAAACAAAAATAAAAAAATTCTAACTACTTTGCCACAAAATATTAGAAAACTGACTGTCTGTTTTCATGCATGCACAGACTGAGAAATATAAAAGAGATCAGGGTAAGTGTATACATGCACTGAGAAATCAGATTCCTGAGCTCAAATCCAGATCTTTATTGGATTTCTTCATCAGATTTCAAAAACTTACTCTAATCTAAGAAGTCAGATTATGCTGTGTACATGACTATTTAAATAATCAGATAACTACAGACATCTGATTATGATTGAATCATTGAGTACATTTACATGCACTTTATAATCCAATAACTGCAAAAAATCTGATTTGATTAGAAATCTGACCATGTTTACATTCACTTGAGTAATCAAATAAATGAAACTCCAGGTCTACATGAATCAGGCAGCAATCAGATTTTTGCTTTACAACCAGCCAATAAACTCACAGAATGAGACGTGATGTAAATGGTATGTTAAACACACTTCATGACACAGCTTTTTAAAAGAATTTCAAGCCAACTGGCCAATCAGCTCACAGAAAAAGAAGCATGTCACATAAATATACATTTCCTGTTGTGAATTTTGCATCTGCTAGTGCATATTGTCTTTGTATGGTTTGAAATACTCAATAACATTGGACATCTTGCAGTTTTGATGTTACCAGGATGTGCTCTGTTATTCACACATGACAGACATGAGAAAAATCACTCATATTGCAAGAATCTGAGAAATCAGATTACTGAGGAAAATTCCAGGTCTCTTTACTGTATTTCTTGGCAATCTAAGAAATCAGTGTATGCTCTTTACATGAACAATTGAATAACCAGACAGCAGCACAGTGGTGGCATGTGAAACATGTTTATCAGCAGTGAAAGTTGCTCACCAAAAAGCCTTTGTCTTTGGTTAATGTGTGAGTGGGCGGGGGGACGCAAAACTTGGACACTTGGGGGCCCCACGCGCAGTGCGTTATCGCAGTTACATGTAATTGTGCAAAGATATAACGTACATGTGCAAAGATATAAAATACAGTATGTATCATTAGATTAACAACTGACTATGTTTTAGAAACATCTACAATAAAAATAGCAAAAACATTTAAGACAAAATATTAGGCATTTCTAGAGCCATGTATTGCATGTCAATAACCTAAGATGTTCCTAAAACCACTGACAACTTTGTTGGAGGTGATAAGTGAAGTGCAGTATAGTAACAGATTTGATGATGCTGATTGGCTAAATTTATGTTTCTATGGCGATCTTGTTGTCAGCAGGTCAGTGATTGGCAGCTGCTTCTCTGACTGGGCTATATTTCTGTCACCCCTGAAGAGAAAGGGAATGAACAAGGAAGCTAAATCTCCCCAATATATTTCATTTATTACATGTTATTGCACATGTTTAGCACAAACATATGTAGGTATTGATCATTTTTAAAATGTTTATTAAAAAAATGAAAATAAAAAAATTCCAATTTCACCATGGAGGGTGCCATTTGTTCGCCAGCTACCAATGTAATGACAGAAATGATTATAATCAGATTATTAAGTGCATATAAACACACTCTAGATTTACTGCAGTATACAGTGTAATACGCATGAAATGATTTATTTGAAGTAAAAAAACGTTATTTATACATTAAAAAAATTTTGTTGTTTTATTTTTAGTAAAATAAACAAAAACTCACAGAGGCTCTTTTTTTTTTTTTTTTTATCGATATTTTTACGATTAAAAAAATCAAGATCGAAGTATCGATATTTCAATATTGCTCCGCCCACTCTTGGCGTGCACGTGTATTTATTATTTCTAGCCACCTCTACGCGCGTGCACAACCCCAGTCTGCTCTAATAACTCAGGTGGTGAATATCATGGCCGGGGTGGGAAGACTCTCACCTGATTTTCATCTCTGCTCGACTTTAGTGAGCACTTCAACTTGGTGTGTAACAGTAGGAGAGGAGTGAGGCACTAATAAACCGGATTGGTGTAAATGAATTGGATTAGATTGTGAGCAGCTCACTTGAGGAGAAGCGGACTGTGTGGAGTCTCAGTGAGGGAGTTAGTGTTAGAGAAACCTGAGCAAAAACATGCGTAAACCTGCAGCCTCGGTGTGCTCAGCGCGTTAAAGCTCAGAGGACGTACGCTCGGCTCGGATGTTTCGCTGAGACGCGGAGGAGGAGGAGGAGGAGGACCGGAGCGCCAGACCTGTGGAAGTTGGCTTTGTTTGGGGGGGAAAGTCTGTGAATAATGCCGGGGAACAGGGTAAGCCACGACTGCGTGGCTCTGCTCATAAGCGCCGTGGTGCTGGTGGCCGCTCAGAACGACACTGAGCCCATCGTGCTGGAGGGGAAGTGCCTGGTGGTGTGCGACTCAAACCCGGCCACGGAGCGGAGAGGCTCCTCGTCTCCTCTCGGCATCTCCGTGCGCGCCGCCAACTCCAAGGTCGCATTTTCAGCCGTGAGGAGCAACAACCACGAGCCGTCCGAGATGAGCAACAAAACCAGGATCATATACTTCGACCAAGTAAGGAGGATAATTTTATATGTCTCCCTTCATAAAGAAAGTTGGAGAAAGTTGGCTCATTATAGCTAATTTATTATTATTTATCTATTACTATAGAATCTAATAGTATGTTCTCTCTCTCTCTCTCTCTCTCTCTCTCTCTCTCTCTCTCTCTATATATATATATATATATATATATATATATATATATATATATATATATATATATATTGCATGAAAATACATAACACACAGTTACACAGTTCTTACCAAAGTTTTTAAAAGGCAAGTAATTTTATAAAAGACTTCATTCCTCTGCAGCCTCCCTTTTTCACTGTACACCTTTATTATACATTTATTTTCAACTTACAGCTTTAAAACAGAAGATAGAATATTATTCCATGTCAGGAAATACTATAAACCACTGAAAGCATTCTTTACACTGTCTCTACACCCAAAGTCATGTAATAATTGTATTTGAAATGCAGTTTCATCCTTTGTCAGATATCTAATGATCAGATGTGTGGAGAAATCCATCAGATAATCTATATAAACTGGAAGGCAGCACATCGTTGAATCGTGAACATCTACGTCTCCTCTCAAAAACAGTGCAATAACAGACAGCATGCATTTATCACTGAAAACAGTATGTTCAGCTGATACGTTTATAGCTGTTAATAACTGGTTAGCCCATTAATAATAAGCATAATTAGACCTAAGCAATACGAGAGTGGTCTGTTTCCTGCATAACGTTTCAGTTGTAAATTGCACTGAAGTGTTCATCTCCCAGTTTATACACTATAACATGGAACAGTCATTCTCTATTAGTCATATTATAATCAAGCAAGGCAGTAATATTTGTTGCAAGTGATTATATTATTGACTTGAAACCTTTGCCATTGGAACTATGCATTAAAGACTTCATTGGGCCCAAAAAGCTAATATGGGCTATTATAACATATCTCAAAATCCAGTTCAACATATACATCACATTAAAGTCAGAACTGGAAATTTGTAAATGACATTCCTTTAATACAGACTACTGACGAGCATGTCCTTCAGTGTTTGTTTGTAGGTAGACTTTAACACTGTAGATTTTAATTATGCTTAATTAAGCATAATTAATTATGTTAAATGAACTAGTGTTAAATTAGTACTGAAAATATTGTTTTAATACACTGACCTTACAAAGTTTGCTAGCTCTGTTAGTGACAGCTTTGATACGTGCAAAGTATTCATTATGGTACTCTTACACCTGGCTTATCACTTTTTGTATAAAGAATGTCATTTAGGACTCTAACCTCCATCACTGTGAACGTGTTACTGGTTACCTTCACCTTAAATGGTGCATTGACTGTAGCTTTCTTGCTTCCGTCATCCTGTCATTTCTGGTTACTTTAACCGCATATGTCGCATGAGCGTCTCCCAGCCACTTTCTTCTTTAACTAGTCACTCAAAACCATCACGCAACATAGCCGCAGGCTCATCCTGTCTGCATGTCTGACTTCAAACCTGCCATTTGATCTGACTGAACAATGTAGAACTGACAAGAAATGTAGATCATTTTAGGATATCCAGTGATACTCTTGTACACTTGTAAGTTTTTGTAGTTTTTCCCTTAATATATCTACATATTGCACAGTTCCCTATTGCTTTATATCAGTCATTTTCTTTACCATGCTGCAAGAGGTACACCTGGGATAATTAGCTATCTTAAAGGAACACAAGGCCTAATTATTCAAGAAACTGAAGCGTATAATCCAAACCTGCAGCTTGAGGACTGTAATAAGTTTCAGGGTCTAAAATGACATATTGTAGATGTTCTGTATCAGTTTACTGAACTATAATATTGGGTAAGCTTCAGTTAAGGCATTTCCTACACATACGTTGACCTGTTGTTTGCTTAAAAGCTTGAATATGAAGGTGTGATGTGGCCCTGAAGGTCATTCATTCAGCTTAATTGAACATCCAAGCATATGGACAACAGCATATATTAACTGTTAAGGATGCAGTATGTTAGCATTTCCCTTATGCTTCTCTCCCTTACGCTTCTCTTATTTATTCTTCTGCAAAGACAGTGCTAATAGCTGTACATTTTGATGCATGACACAAGCGAAAACTCGGCTTCTTTTCTGCTGAGATGCGCTGTGTATAGGCTGCCCTTGAGGACCTATTATTCCCTACTCATTACTTTAGCTGTAGGGGCAGGAGTGGAAAAAAGCTATAAAGGAGAGGATCTTGACCAGCTGCTCTTGGCCCCTGGTTTCTGCAAACCTCAACTCGTAGCACACCAGCCAACGAACCATCCATACAGCTGGATGGGCCGCTCTCGCCCTCTGTCCATCCTGTGGATTAGGGCCTCTTGAGGCCTTTATGTAACTCTCTGGCGGTGGAGCAAGCGATACTGGCCTGTTATGTATTGTTTGAGATTTCTGTGGATGCCAGGTACGCTCCCAGCAGGACTAGCTCTGGTGCCGATGCTGCTTAATCTTCACCCACACTTGCTGGACTGAGCTGGCAAGGGTTGAAGAGGACTATAGTGTGTCCACTTGTGAGGTATCTGGAGCTCTTAGATATGGTCACAGTAGGCGAAGGTGTCTTATCTGTGTCTCAGGATGGTTATGGGCATGGGTTTGGGTTTTGGTTTTGGGTCAAGTCTGTGCTCAGATCTGTTGGGTTGTCCTTTTGATTTTAAGGTTTTGAACTATTATGCATATATAAAGCTCTGGTAAAAAACACTACTGCAAGCAATCAGTTTCTCTTGTTTGACTATTTTTACATATATTATTGAGCATATTTTGAATTATATAAATTATTGGCAACATTTCTCTAAAATTATAATATACAGAATTTTTTTTGTGGTCAAAAGAACAAAAATTGTAGTGTTTTCAAACCTCATAATGCAAAGAAAAGAAGTTCACAATATATTTTAAACCACACAATACTAATGATTTAACTTTAAAAGTGTTGAGAAATTAGTACTTGGTGGAATAAACCGGATATTGCATGCCCTTCTTTAGAGCTTGGCGATATGGCAAAACATTTTATCACAATAAAATGTTCTATATTGATCAATCTCGATAATTATCACAATATAAAATTTTCTAACACTGTCATAGTTTTAAAATAACATCTTTATAAAACCATCAGACCAAATACATAAAATGTTACTAGTTAAAATATTAAAATGTTTATTATCAGAACATAATATACAGGAACACAGAATGCAAATTACTCAAATACAGAGTTAAAGATTTCACTGGAACTAAACTTAGTAAATTTACATTTTGATTCCCCTTCCCAGAAGAGGTAAACATGTCTAACTAACAATTTTTTAAAATAACAAAATATAGTACAGGTAGTCCCCGGGTTACGTCGTCCCCGAGTTACGATGTTTTGTGGTTACGACACATCTCCCATTTACTGTATAAAGCCTTTTTTTGTGTTTGGTGTGCGTGGCGGAAGAATACACGGTTAAGCAGCTGTTTCCTTTCATTATTAAACGTATTATATATGTGTTTTTTGATAATTACTGTGTTAGGATAGGATAAGTGCTTACAGTATGTAATTTATGTACAGTATTTACGTATGTTCCGACTTACACAAAATTCCGTTTACGACGCGAACGTAGGAACGGATCAACGTCATAACCGGGGGACTACCTGTACTCTGTTATGTACCCTGCAAAGAAGTAGAGAATATAACAATGTAACAAATGATTGACAAGATAAAAAACATACATTCCTACTGCAAAGTTCTAAATCTTTAGAACTGTTAATGTACTGCAATTAACATATTAACAAGCCTTTGACCTCTTGACGTATTTCCTGTTGTAATTATGCAGCGAACACAAACTTCAGAATCGAGCAGAAAAGTGAGAGGCAAGCAGAGACAGCCGTGCATGCGCAGCAGCGTGAACCGCGCAGAGTAACTCATGTGCAGCTGTCCAAAAATGCAGATATCATCTCTCAGCTCGAGTTGTTGTTTGCTCATTTCGTGTCTGCTCACCTCACAGCTGCTCGTTGCTCGTACGGGTAGTTTAACCCCATTTTTGCGGTCTCATATGCGCTCCTACAACAGAGCATGTAGTTCAGTGTGCAGTCTGATAGTGTGCTGTGTGATTAGGGTGTAAATGGTGGCGGCACTGGTGAGGAAGATTTGTCTAACGAGCAGCAATACCACACTTCAGAACTCACTGTCAAGCTGCTTAGATGTGAAATGGAAACGAACGTTAATGCCAATCGAATTCTATTGTCCCGGCTTATCATCATCATCATCGAGGGAAAAATTATCGTGAAACAAATCGAGATTGTTTTTATCACCCAGCTCTAACCTCCTTACACATTGATGTTGGGTGACTTTATGTCACTCTTGGCACAAATATTCAAGCAGTTTGATGGCATCTGAGTGTCCAATTTTCTTCTGATCACATTCCAGAAGTTAAGGTCTATAGATTGGGTTGGACATTTGAAGTGGTCCCTTTATTTTTTCAGCACGGTATATACTTTTTCCTATATATATTTTTTCTGAAGGAACTACTAACAGTTTTATGTTGGGAGAAGTGACTTGTTTGATGTAGCATTATATCTTTGTGATACAATAATAACAAATAATAAATTGTCACAGGTAAATTTCAGGAGCATATTTGCTTTGTTCATATCTATGTTGTTGCTGAGAGATGGCATTTTTGCTGCCACAAGATAAAAATGAATATAATTAGTGTTGTCTTCATTTACAATACAATAAATGATGAAACATGTCTTTGGTTAACTTGTATCTGTTGGTATATAAACTTATTGTTAAATTGTTATTTTGTTAACATTTTGAACCAGATCTCAAAAGTGTCTTATTGTATGACTGTCCCAAGCATGGTTCATGACATTCTAACTTTTAGAAGTTAAAAAGGAAAGGCATATAAGTGTCCATTTAAGTGGTTAATAATTTCTATCATCCATATATTTCTAAAGGAACATGATACATTTTGTCAATGAAAACCATGTCCTCTGGTGTGACACCACACCTTGATTTTAAATTGAGCAATTCCACAGACAGTTTTGTTTAGTTGAAGGACACTATGCAAGGTGATGTTATTGAAGCTCCCTGTGAAGCCCATGGTGTGAGTACATGATGATTTTTTGTTTGAGAATTGTTCAGATATTTAAGATTAACTCTTTTTTGTCCTTTAGTGTGATTCCAAAGACAAGTTCAGGCCAAGTCAGCTAGGTTTAGTGAAAATTTTAAAAGGTGAAAGAATATAAAGTAAATGACCTCATATTTGCTCAAATACCAGATTTCACATTACATTAAAATATTTTTCTTCAAAAATTGTTTTATAAAAAAAGCATTTTACTATATATTTGTCAACTAACCATCTGTATTTTAACATGTCTATATTGTATTTATATGATTCTCTCCTTCCCTTCAAAATCTAGAATACTACTCAATTTATTCACATATGTCATAAAGTTCCATCCATAAATGTTAAAGTTTTGCCTTTGTGTGTACTTATTATCCTGTAAAAGACTGTCCTTGAACTTGACCTTAAAGCTATGAACAAGGATCTTTAATACTAGAGATGGACCGATCGGCGTTTTGAGGCCGATTTCGATTTCCGATCGCTTTTCAGCGCGATCGGCCGATAGTCGATACCCATCGAGGGCGGGGCTATATGCCATGCAAATCTAGGAGCAGTTGTTGGCACAAGCAAGACAAAATATGGTCGAAACTGTTTATTGCCGTTAATAACAAACTCATGTGAACATCACATCTATAAAAACATTAGCAGTAAATGACCTAAATTATACAAATACAGCCAATATTGCAGTCATTAAATTTAGATTATTAATAAATTTAAAACGAAAAATACAGTAAATGAAATAAATACAGGCAAAATTTCAGCCATTAAATGGAGATCCATGGTTATTTTACAACGAAAAAACTGCAAACTTTAAGTGTATAATTATTTTTAAATCAAATTTAAATTAAAGTAAATTAAAAGGTCAGTACTAAAATCATTAAACCTTTAACCTGTTAATTATACAGATACAGCCAATACTGCAATTCTAATAATTAAACTTGCATTAATGATTATCAAACGAAAAAAAAAAAAATTATCAAAGTCAAAGTGCACCTATTAAACATAGACCCTTGTTTTAAAACGAAAGCTGCAAGCATTCAATGTAGATCTTGAATTATTATTATTATTATTATTATTAACGAAAAACAGTAAGCTAGTTAGCCCTGCTAGCTCTGCTGTTTGCTGATACTCACTGTATTCAGCCGTGTGGTGTACTCGTGTCGTATTAGATTAGTAGTATTAAATGTTTTTGTCTTGGTTCCTCCTCGAGGGACGTCGACTTTACAAATTTTACAAATTGCCTTGGATATGTTTTTTTCACACAAGGTAAAAAACTGCCAGACTTATTCTGTATATCCGCACATGCAGCTGAACACCCTAACCAGGTTCTTTAGCCACTCGTGACTCCTTCTGTTTTAGTCTGTTTGTCGAAAAAAGGGTATGTATTTCCCTCTAGTGGTTCAGCTAGGAATTGCAGGGACATGACAGGATGTGGTTCGCGGAGGGCTCCTCTTTCTTGATGAAACGCTAGCTGGAAATACAGAAATCTTGAGATGGGCTAAATTTCAAAAGATATCGGCCGATCGCCGATCGCATATTTTGAATTAAAAATCGGCCGATAACGATACATAGCCGATCGATCGTTCCATCTCTATTTAATACTATCTTCTACTCTAAGCCATCACATATAAAATTTCATATGATGGGTTGATTCACTAATATTAAATACTGTGATCATTTTAAACAATGCTGACATTAAGCGAACGACTGATATCACTGATGCATTTTTATACTTTTTTAATGCAATAAACATGAAAATATTGTTTATAATAATTCTGGAAATGACCATCAATTGTCTAAATTTACATTATCCAATAAGTCCAAAATCCAATATGTGAAACAATAATTGTGTCTATGCTTGCAATAACACCATGTATTGTTAAAACACAGGACAATACATAAATGCACTAAAAACACATAAATGCACTAAAAATAATTTCTTGTTTATGAGCATTTCTTGTTGTAAGTAGTTATGAGCTAGTTGGAAATCAGAGTTTATTTCCATATGATTTTCCATCAACAGTACTTGTAATATCTTGTGACCTGCTGAGTGAAGAGTAGTGGAGGTAGTAGTGTGATCTAAGCAAACAGTATTTATTGGTGCCCAAACCAACCCAAAAATACACAGAGGACAGAAATCACTGACAGGAGACAAGTTTACATTCACATTAGGATCCACAATTATGGACAACAACGACACGCAGAGGAGACTTTGTAGGGGCCATGATTGGAAACAAACTAGGGAGCAGACCTGAACAATAATGTGACATCACAGGGGGCTGGAGACATGACGCAGGATGGACATGTGGAGGAGGAAAATACATGCACTAAGCATGACAATACTCTTGACTAAACATAATGAAGTACTGAAAAACTGAACTAATAATTGGATTATAACTACAAATATTACTGGACTGCAATGAGGAGGTGTTTAAGAAAGAGTAAATTGACACATAAAATAATTGATTATTATAAGAATATTATTTGTATTTATTATAGTATGCAAGTGTTTTCCTGACTGAAAAAACACTTAAGTCCTCCTGTTGAGTTAAATAACTGTTAAATGTATTTTT
The DNA here is from genome assembly GCA_036984385.1 of Crenuchus spilurus. NCBI lineage: Eukaryota > Metazoa > Chordata > Actinopteri > Characiformes > Crenuchidae > Crenuchus > Crenuchus spilurus. Next base: position 43,050 of record BRDA01003305.1, read on the forward strand.
CTCAGATATTTTTGCACAGAATGTGATGGATCAGATTATATTTAGGTTTGAATTAATAGAGATGAATCCAATCTTTCTGATAACTACTGCTGTATGCAATAAGAAATAGTTTTTTTTTAATGGTCTGTTTTGTCCTGGTTTAAACCAGTAGGGATCTTAAACAGTATGTTGACCATCAAGACCAAAGAGCATCCACATTTACAGAAGGCTTAACATACAACTTAATTATTTTTATGCTTTTAATAATCTTTTTTAAACATGAAGTGACAAGCAAATGACCAGGGAAAGATGTGACAGATAAGCCAAAACATTATAACCACAGATGAAGATGAAGTGAATCTTGATTATGCAATTGTAACAGTGGTGCATGTCAAAGTCCGGGATATATTAGATGGCAAGCGAACAGTCAGTACTCACACATATTTTAGATGTGGAGAAACAGGCAGAAGTGAATACTGAAGTGAAAAGACCCAATTGTTGTACATGAGTAGGTCTGAGATGTTCTGAAGCATAAAAGCTCCCGTTCACTAGTAGTACTTGCTGACAGTGTCTTCCAAATTTCCCAGATCTCAATCTGTAGGATGTTCTAGAAGACAAGTTAAGTCTGTGGCATCTCTACCTCACAATTTACAGGACTCCTGTTAACATCTACTCCATCAGAAGTCCTGTAGAGTCCATACCTCAGCAGATCAAAGCTGTAGTACATGGAGAATCAAGAGAACCTATAGCATATATGAATTATTGGTCATAATGTTTTCCCTCATCAATGTGCAGTTCTGTTAAACATTTTTTCTGCTAAAGCTAATGTGCATTAATGTGTAAATATACAGTGCCACATGAAAAAAATAAAAAAATACTCACGATTTTATTCAAAAACTATACATTTTACATTAATTACACATAAAATGACAAGTTTAATGTTGATCAGTGGCTTACAGCTCATGAAAATCAGAAATCCAGAATCTCAATTGACTAGAATATTTTATTTGGAGTAAATTACTATTCAAACAGCATCAACATTAACAAAAAAAGGCTTAAAACATGTCACTTTACCTGTATTGAATATAAACTGTACAATAGTTTACTTTTTTGAATTTATTTATGAACACAAATGCTCATTTTTGGAGATGCACTAGTACAGGGTGTCCCATTCGCTTTACCCAAACATGAATCACCTTAATACTAATGATGATATGGTGATGAAATTTGGATTAAATATACTTCAGTCTGTGTGAATAAGATTGACAATACAACATTTGCTAAAAATGTCCACCACAAGCATTCAAGCACACTGACGCTCCATGTTGTGAAAGGTCATCCACCAATAAAGGTTATCCACTAATAACCCCGTTGTTTACAAACAGTTTCAGAAATTCCCAATGTGTCTTGTGAATTGAGTTTGTTATCCAGTATGTTCACAACATGAACACTCGTCCTGATTGTTGCACTGTTCTCTGGGTGAAATAACCAACGTCTCGTGCTGTGTCCACAAGGATAACCGAGAGCTTTAAAGTCCCACTGCAGAGACAGGTGACTGATGGAGATGGCAGGATGGGCACCAGCCTCCACTCCAACAGCTGTGAATATTAGTAATCAGAAATTAACACCCATCTACCCACATTGTAATCACGCATGTCAGTCTTTTTTACACCGACTGAAGAATAGTTACAAAATTTTGTTGCCATATCTTCATTCCCATGTAACACCGAATGTTAAACTAACGTTCTGGTATCGTTCTTGCATGGTTCTGTTAAATGACAATGTTCCTGGAACATTCTTTGAAGGTTTTGACTAAAGTTTGAACAAACCTAGATATAACATTCCAACCTAACATTAGCCTAATGATGAACGAATGTTCCCTGTTTGCCACCTGACCGGGTGTATAATAATAATAACATTAATGGAATGTTCAAAGAACGTTCTAGCCTAATGTTCACACCTAACGTTGTGATAACCAAGCAGGAACTCCACACCATAATATTCTGTAAACGTTAGCATAACCCAAATAGAACGTTCTCCCAATGTTCTTGAACGTTCTTTTGTTAGCTGGGTTAGTATTGAAGTTGTTCATGATTGTTTGGGTAATGAAGCGCATAGGACACCCTGTTTACCATCCAGCACTACAAAACTTAGTAAGGCAAAGTCTTCAAAATGTCTCACTTCTCAGTTTAGAGATGGAGAGCTTAAGTGACTTTGCAATCTAAAAATTGCACAAGAGCAAGACTGAGCTAAAATCCCAGAGGGCTTGAAAGACAATAGAGTCAGGACAATCAAAATATCTCCTTTGCTTGTTCACCCTTTTACTAGGACCACACTGAGATCAAAGAGTAAGGAAATGTGGGACATATGTTTGGAAAGCAAAAGTTCAAATGTTGTTTAATGTTTACAAGAATGATGGAAATGGACCATTTTGTATTTTCATAGTTAAGATCATTTTGCTGCAGATGCACGAAAGCCTTTGAACATGACTGTTTTCTTATCTCATGATAATTCAGCACAACTGTTAGTGTGTGGCATATAAAAAAGGTTAGATTTACATCCTGTGTCATGAATAGTAGAATTTATTTCACACACTTGCTTTGCTGAGAGTAATTGGTGCTACATGGTGGTCTAGGCTGTACTCATCGTCAAAATAGCTTTGTGAGGATGACTCATTCAGATTGAGTGTAAAAAATCCTGATTATTCTTTGACTGCAGTGGAGCATGACAGCAAGGAAATCCTTTTCCATGCACAAGTGCATGTATGAATCAAGTCTCTTGCCATCTCATGCTAATATTTTCAAGGTCTTTAGTTTTGATCTGGAAAGAGTACAAAAGAGAAATATACTGTGACCAAGATATTTCTTCATAATGCTGTTTGCTGAATTCTTAGTTAATTTCATGCTTTGATACCTCTAAAATATATTTCTCGCCCATGCAGGTTCTTGTCAACATAGGAAACTACTTCACATTGGAATCAGTATTTCTGTCCCCTCGGAAAGGCATCTACAACTTTAACTTTCACGTTATTAAAGTATACCAGAGTCAGACCATACAGGTGAGGCTGAAAACCATCAATGCTTAGCAATCATAAGCTTTTGTGTTTTAAGTGGCAGTAATTTCAGGCCAATGCAGATGGAAATGCACGATGATGATGAGGCTATAAATACTTGTAGGGTGTGCAACAGGATTCATAGATTAAGCAGGTACAGTGCAGTGAATGTCTCATTCAATGTGTGGAAAATGGCTCACAAAGCAGATGTTAATGATTGGCAGAAAGGAGTCATGCCAAAGGCCATAGTATGAAGGAATTAGCTGAATTTGCAGGTGTGTGGAAGCATACAGTCATACGGGTCCACCAGCAACCCCAGTCTACAGGACATTCTTCTCAGAATTGAGGCTGAAAGACAAAATTGATGGATAGGCACCACTGGCAGATTTCACAGCTTGTGAATGAAAATCGTTTTATTTCCAGGGAAGAATTGTTGCTAGACGTCAACTCAGGTCCTTCACAACCAACTAATGAAAGAACATCTCACAAGGAACTGCATACCATGAACATATGGACCAGAGTGGTACGCAAGATCATGTTCTTGTGTGCTGTTGACCACAATTCTGAAGAGAATTTCCTGTAGACTGGAATTTTTGGGACTGCTGGTAGATCTGTATGACTGTACACTTCAGTACACCTGCAAATTCAGCTACTTCCTTCACAATATGCCCTTTGGCATGTCCACATGCAATCACTCCTGTTTGCCATTCATTAACATCTGCTTTGTGGCCCATTTTCCACACAACGAGACATTCACTGCAATGTACCACCTCTTCCCAATCTGTGAATCTCATCACACACCCCGCAGGTATTTACAGTCTGATCCTGCTCATGCAGTGCCATCTGTAGGCGCCTGAAGTTACACTTTAAATATGCAAGGTGACAGTTTTTTTTTGTCATATATTTTTATATAAAAATATAAATTGAAGGCTTTTGATTAACTGTTTGTATAATTTCAAGGCCAGCATAATGTGCTACTACTTTTAGACCACAAAGGCATGTAGGAAAGGCATAGACCCATGATAGATGAATTTGCTAAGTGGACCTTGTGCTTGATATACTATAACTTCACTTTTTTGACCGTGATGTTCCTTCATGTGGATTTGTCCTGCACTGTCTTTCAGGTGAACTTGATGCTAAATGGGAAACCAGTCATCTCTGCCTTTGCAGGTGACAAAGATGTTACACGTGAGGCTGCTACCAATGGAGTTCTCCTCTACTTGGACAAGGAAGACAAGGTTTACCTGAAACTAGAGAAGGGAAATCTGGTAGGTGGGTGGCAGTACTCCACCTTCTCTGGCTTCCTTGTCTTTCCTCTGTGAAGAAGAGGCAAGCGCCTGCCACCCCCGCCGCAAGGCCAACAACTTATTGTCATTTTGTAACCAATCTGTCAGCATTAACTGGATGTACTCAAACGGAGGCGTTCTTCCAGATGTTCATTTGCTGTTGCCTAAAGGAGGAAATGGGACTATTGGAGAATTGTGGTGGCAACTAGAAGGCCAGAAAAAATGTGTTTGCCTTTTCAAGATGCAAAACCACATCTAGGGGACTGCTACAAGTCATTGTTGCCTTCATAAATTTAGCAAATTCAGCAGAAGCGTTTAGCAGCTTTTAAGTTCAGACATGGATTTTTTTAACATGTGTGGTTCTTTGTTGCTGGTTGCGACTGATTTCATCAGTCACTCGTCTGTGAGGTCAGTCTGTGTCGTTTATGGTTGATCATGCATTAAATGTTTGATATGCCAGCCAAGCACTATATTTATTTGCAGTATTAAAAGGTGTCTCCATGTAGCATTTGCAAATGGATCTCAAATATATGAAGGTCAAATAAGAAGGTTCAATTAATATTGGGACAAAAACAATTAAAGCAATACAAAACATTATATATATATATATATATATATATATATATACAGTGGTAACCCTACTTACAAGTTTAAACCGTGCAGGAGCCAAGCTCGTTAGCTGGTTTGCTCGTTAGCTGGATGCATTTTCCCCATAAGAATACATGTAAAACTGATTAATCCGTGTCAGCCGGCCAATATACAGTATACTTTAATATGCTAAATAATGTGTTTATATGTTTTTTTTTAAAAATAAACGAGACGATGACGGCGCTCGTGTATGCTGGCCGCTAAGAAGAGGGAGACTGACTGTGCTCGTGTAGGCTGGCGGCTAAGGAGGAGAGGAGGACGGGCGTATGTGTATGGCATGGTTACACTTATCATATGAAAAGTAAAAGTAAAATTGATCTAACTTTCTTGTTCACTACCTTTTGCCTTCTTACCGTCGCTTTCACTTGCACTTTCACTTTCACTGGACAGCGGTCAAAGGTAATGACTGACCTTTTCTTCTACGCTAGCATCTAGGGGATGCTACGACCGCAGCGCCCCTAGCAGTTGGCATACTTGAACTAATTTAGGCTACTCGTTACTTGGAATTTTACTCGTTAACTGGAACAAAAATATTCTGAGATCTCGACTTGTTACCTGGAATACTCATTAGTAGGGATGCTCGTAAGTAGGGTTACCACTGTATATATATATATATATATATATATATATATATATATATATATATATATATATATATAGTAACCAGCTTGTGGAGAAATGATACAGAGCTCCCAACAGTCTGCGATGTCAGTGTTTATTGTGGGAGTAATTACCACCCTTGGAAGTTTTTGAGAATTCAGTGACCTCAGTGCATGAAATTGTTTCACTGCCAGTACAGCCATGTGTATTTAGTTAAATGTCTGTCAGAAGTACATCTTTCAGTTCTATATGTAGTCCTGTTCTGGGCACACAAATTATCAGAAAATAAAAGCTATGAATTGACTAATCACTGATAACAGAATATACATACGTTAAGTCAAGGGTTGGGGAACAGAGGGCCAGTGTCCAGCACAGTTTGCTGATTTCTCTGTTCTGACACAACTGAACCTGGAAATTATCTGCAGGAATCTGGCCCTCAAGCTCCCCATGGTGAATAATAACAACAATAATAATACAATAATTTCTTCAGCACCTGCCCTTCTGACATCTATCATATATTGTTTGACTAAACATTTTTATTATCTTTTACTAAATGTAAGGTAATTGACTGTATGCTAATAGAGATTAGATTGATGGAGTGTTTCTTTAACAAATAACCGTTTCAACAGATTTCTTAGGTACCTTTTTAACCAATACATGTTTGGTTGTTTCTCAATATTGAGTCCTCATTATTTATATCATAATGAATGAGAGATTGTTCCACACTTTCTAAGCCTACATCTATCTTCAGTTTCCAAGCAGTATTGTTCATTAGACATGTTGACAAGTGAACTGGAATGAATGATAGTTTTTCATATTCATCTCGCTGCTATACCTGGACTGACTGGATTTGACTGGAATTACAGCTAAATCAGCCAGTTTAAACTGGTAAAGTCATATTCTGCGGAATGCTTAATCAACATTGCATCAAAAGAGAACGATTTCATAATATGTAAATGCGGTAACCACTCCCATAATAAAAAGACATCACAGTGAGTTGGTGTATAGCTGTATTATTGGTTTACCTGAAGAATTTATTGGTCCAAACATTTTTGTGTAGCCCTGCTCTCTTGTTAATTAGTTAGGTCAGGAGCAGGGAAAAGCCTACAAAATGCTGAACAGGAGGTAAACCTAGCAAGGGGGTAAAGGAATGATTCTTCAAAACAAGTATTCAGAAATGCTCTTCTAAGGACAGTTGATTGTGAACAGTGTATTTCAATGACATTGCCATTGTGATGACTTATGACAGCAGTATTCCTGAGGGGTCAGTGAACTTGGTAACAAATGTCCATATGGAAACAATGCAGACATGTGATATGTGGATATAAGCATTAAGTCGTGACTGTAATCTATACTACAACAACTTGACACAACAGATCAGATTGCCCAGTATTTGTATAGTCAATGGTGATACACTGAACAAGATTTATCTCCATTTTTTCAAGCACTTCTGGAAAAATTTGCTTGTCATATCTTCCACAGTGCTCACAGCTCAGTCGCAGGTTACATAAAGATTGCTTTATTAGTTATGTATTGGCAACAGCTGGGCCATCCTGTTTATCTGCAACCGCTGCTTAATTTGTAGTCAGTGAGCATCGCTCTTCCCATGGCTTTCTGTGGTGCTAACATTTGGAATACCTCGAAGCGATTACTTTGCCCTCCAAACGTATTTAAAAGTGTGATTTGGGTTTCCTTTTGTGCAATATATAAAGTCAGAGTGTACAAAACGTTCACTTCCGTCCATTTACAGCCATTCTTTGTTTGGAAAGCTGCAAAAGAAGCCGAGATGTTAAAGTTCAGAGACAAGCGGATGCTCAGCTAAGCATGCCATTTCAAAAACAAAGGCTTTCAGTTTGCATTTAGTACATCTGTACAGTACAGTAGATGACACAGCAATTGAATAATGTGGTGCAGAAAATAAGCATTATCCTCAAAATTCCTTTCCAAGTTGCTTTGTCCTAATTGCAGTCCAGGACTCTAAGTAACTGGATCACAATGAATATTTTACTACTATTTATATCAAGTGACTCATCCTCTTGCATTTATTTGTGTAAATATTCGGTTTTAGGAAAAGACACTGAATATAGTTTCACTATACTTGTGCATTCAAAGGCTCAAGGGTTTAGATCTAGGTAAGAGTTTAGATCTAGGTAATATTGTGCTTAGGCACACCATGCTAACCCTCTTAAATTGAACAGCAGTCATTTATCTGTCAGGCATCATAAAGAGATGAAACTGAGCTGTTTAGCTGGCCTGATTGTGAATGGTGTGCTGAGTGTACTGCTTCACTTCACTTACTATGTATTGATTTGTGGTCAGTGCAAATGGATCATAGAAGCGAATGATATTGAAGCCTGAATATCCGCTGGCAAGATGTCTGACAATCTTCTGAAAAGCTGACAAATACTGAATATTAAAGCTGAAATGAAGATGAACTGCAAATGGACTCCGGCATTAATTAAACACAACAATAAAGGTTCTTTAGTGGTTGTTGGTTTGTGTGGAGAACCTTTGGTGTAGAATTATTTACATTATTTAGGTACTTTTGTTCTTCATATTCGCACACTTCATCTCAGGCATCTTAGAAATGGTTCCCCTGGAGAGGTTCTTTAGGTTCTGTACCTGTACAATAGCTTTTTTCATTTTAAGAGTAAATTTGCACACTGGCCCAATGATCACCAATTTGAACCTGTTTGAAACCTGGGTCATGCTGCTTAACCGTCAGCTTCTGGAGCCCCAACAGAGTAAAATTGACTGTGCTCTCTTTGGGTGGGTAGATGGCGCTCTCTTGCCATCATTCTTACTGTGATGCTTGCCAGCTCAGGCGTCTGTTGTCTAATGTATCATGCCCAGTAGTGATGCATCATCAACAAGCTTTTTTTGTTTTAATGCTGATACTGTCTGAATGCTAATTTACTCAAAAATTTAATATTATAATAATCTGAGATTCTAGATTTCTCATTTTCATGAGCTATCTGTTACACTGACACCATTTAAATTGTTTAAAATTTAATGTTTTTTAAAATGTAAAAAAAAAAATTATTTGACTGTTTTCTTTTCTACAACAGTGAACTTTTCACCATATTTTACTTTTTGGAGATGCATTAGTATCAGTATTGTCATTACGTTTCAGTTTTAGGCATACTTTTACTGATATATTTGAGAGATGATGAGATTATCTAATATGTAGTGCCCAGAAAATAGTCCCTGTTGCCAAACAGCTTATTTTTGTTTTATTTAGTGCACTTTACATATGGTATCTGAGACAGTTACCTGCATTGTATGCATTTTGTTGGGTGCTTAATGCTAGTTTTAAAAATGTAGACATGAAATAATCAATACGTTGGTGTTACCTTGTTAATTAATGCGAACTTAACTTAAGTATGAAACTGATGCAGTGATGTGGGAAAATATCATGATATTGGATTTTATGAATACAAATAAGTGAAATATTGTAATGGTCTTTATTTACAGCCCCACTAAGACAATATATATTTGCCACCACATTATGTACCCCGCATCTCACTGATAGTTTGTTTTGGGCTCAGAAGAAGAAAAGTGCATGTATTTGAAGGAAAAACTCAAGCGTTCATATTGTACCACCTGGATTGTCAGTAGAGTGGGGTCTTAAGTGGCCAAAAGGGACCATGCCTGTGATGGCTTCTGTATTTTTTTGATGGAGCCAGTGGACCTGCTTATGTAAACAACTCAGTGAATGCAGAGGGACTCATATCTGCAGTCATCAGGAGCAGCTTCAGCGATGCGGCAGATGGAAATGTATCAACAGCGAATGCAGCCTGACACTTTTTTGTCCTTTAACGTTCCCCTCCCTACTTTTGGATTTTCATCGCATTTACAAGAGGACCAGATGAGAGCAGATACCATATTTGATTGCGTGAAATGTTAAAAGACAATGACATTGAAAATAGGTGTCAAATAAACATACTGCAATGCGTAAGATGACGGGATATAAAACTGCATTAATGCAAAAGACGTTTCTCACCATGTAATCAAGTCTCCTGATCGTTGAAATGTATCTGACCACATGGTAGGATTGTGACTGACTTTTTTCAAAAAAGCCTTTCAAGAATCATTATGTGTTTCTGTCCAATTAAATTCAAAGCATCTGTGATTAACTGTGGTCCCTGTTGATTTGAACAACGCACTGGGCAGTCGCTGCTCAAGGCAAAGGGTGGACAAATGTTCTGTGGAATGCTGATGTCCAGGCTCTTGCACTGTAGAGCCTGGAGGGATGTGCAAGGAGAATCCATACACTGTAATTGAAGTGAGACCTAACACCCCAGAAGGCAAAACAGTAACAATCGTTTCATCTAAAGTTCCAGAAACAAATGTTTGTATAGTTATAGAGATATGAACTGCACGATAAGGACAAAATATCACATTGTAGTTCTGTTGATAATAGGCATGTACATCACTGACCTTATTAGCTGAAAGATGACTTAGATCTACAGTTCTTTAGGAAATGAATCAAGGCATTGCACAAAATTATTGGGACACCTACTCATTTATTAGTTTTTCCTAAATCAAGGGTAGCGTTTATCTTGCTTTGTTGGGGTCTACTGCCCAGGGAAGGCTTTGGAGCATTGCTTTGAGGATTTGAATGCATTGAGCAACACGAGTGTTCACCACGAGTCACCACCACCACATCCGCAATTCATCCAAAAGTATTGCTGGAGCTCCATCATTCCAGGGAAGACAGTTCTCAATTCTGGGTGAGCTTCTAGTCCACAGGTTCATATTTATGTGCTCCAGAGAGTCCTGTTCTACTGGCATCACTTCTCTACAGGGACTAGACAAGCTGTGTGTGTGCATTTGTTAATCTGTGTCAATGTAGCTGAATGCTTTCATTAGAAGGGGTGTCTACACACATTTGGACATATAATGTATATTTCAAAATAGTTAAAAAAACAGTGAATACACAAATGTGCCACAAATAACTGGAATATAGACAAATACACCAAGCTTGACCGACTGGGTACATCATAATTCAAAGGCCAAAGCAGTTCCCAGGTCAGTAGAAATGTGTAATAAAATGTTTACATGTTAATTAGTTCCATTCTTACAACCTCCCTGCCCTCAACACTGGTCACTGAGTCTACCAGTAAACATGGGGGCATAAGTGCCAACTTGTTCTCTACTTTGGGTGGATGGGATGGTGGTGGTGGTGTGGGGATGCAAAATAGAAAAGGAAAAAGGTCCACCCACTGAACTTGGCACATGATTTGTCTGCTTTCTCTGGCATACTCTAATAAACGAAATGATTGTTTACTCTAATAAAAATACTTTAAGCTTTGTTGCTTTAGAACAACAAAATCTCCATTAACGTCAGATTGTCAGCCGGGTTTAAAGCTGTAAACAAACACAGAGCAGATCAACAAACAAACAGAAACTCAGTTTCTGTCTTAAGTCCTTGAGAAATATGCTCTGGATTCATACATGACTTAAAACTGTCATTATTGCGTGAAAAAAAATATAAAAGTTTTAATCAAAAATGTTAAATGAAGCAAAATAAACCTCAAGCTACCAGCAAGGGGGAAAGAAAATTTACATGAGAAAACTGTTCAGACTGCCAAATACAGGCAATCAACATTTTATGTTCAGTTTTATATATCCACTCAGCCACTGTGTTAAAACCTTGTATCTCACAGCTTCACTGACTATATAGATGCACTTTGTAGTTCTAAAATTACAGACTGTAGTCTATCCTTGTTATATTCCTTTCACCCTGTTCTTCAACGATTAGGACCACCACAGAGCAGGTTTTATTGATGTGGTGGTGGTGTGTTAGTGTGTATTGTCCTGGCGGAAAAGCTGCTAAAGCTTTTAAAGCATACTAAGTTGGTCCACCTATTAGATGTAAAGTCAGAGACAGCAGCTCATTTCTTGCTGCACAGTTTGTGTTGGTACTCCAGTCCTTCATTGGGGCCACAGGACTTTGTTGGTTGGATAGTTTTGGATAGTGCACTAGTTTCTCTCCAGCACTGAGGTGTATAAAACATCAGCATCTCTGCTGTCTGATCCTCTCATACCAGCACAACACAGTCTAACACATCACCTCCACATCAGTGCTACTGCAGTGCTGAGAATGATCCACCACCCAAATAATACCTGCTCTGTGGGGGTCCTGTAGGGGTCCTGACCATCAAAGAACACAGTACAGTGGTAACCCTACTTACGAGTTTAATCCGTGCAGGAGCCGAGCTCGTTAGCTGGTTTGCTCGTTAGCTGGATGCATTTTCCCCATAAGAATACATGTAAAACTGATTAATCTGTGTCAGTCGGGCAATATACAGTATACTTTAATATGCTAAATAATGTGTTTATATGGGTTTTTTTTTAAATAAATGAGACAACGATGGTGCTCGTGTAGGCTGGCTGCTGAGGAGAGGGAGACCGACGGTGCTTGTGTAGGCTGGCGGCTAAGGACGAGAGGAGGACGGGCGTACATGTATGGCATGGTTACACTTATCATATGAAAAGTAAAAGTAAAATTTATCTAACTTTCTTGTTCACTACCTTTTGCTTCCTTAGCGTCGCTTTCACTAGCACTTTCACTTTTGGTCAAAGGTATTGACTGACCTCTTCTTCTACGGTAGCATCTAGGGGATGCTATGACCGCAGCGCCCCTAGCGGTTTGGCATAGTTCAACAAATTTATGCTACTCGTTACTTGGAATTTTACTCGTTACCTGGAACAAAAATATTCAGAGATCTCGACTCGTTACCTGGAATACTCGTTAGTACGGATGCTCGTAAGTAGGGTTACCACTGTACAGAGAAACAGATGGACTACAGTCTGTAATTGTGAGAGAGCATCTTTAGTCTAGTAGATAATAGTAATGATATGAAAATGGTACCTTGCAGGCTGTTTCAGGTAGTTTAAAATGCCAAAAGGGAGCTCTGACGATTTTACACCTTAGCATTATACACCTTTGAATTGACCTTTGTTGACAGGTACGGTTAAGACCTTTTATAATCCCTGTAAGAATAATTAATACAGCAACTCATAGCGCTTCTCTTCCCAGAGAAAACATCCTCCTGCGTTCATCTGGAAAGAACATGTGAGGAATCACAAAGAAAATGTAAATAGTCTAAATGTGAGTGGTAAATAGTAAAATTCTGCTCAAGAGGATTTAGTATATTTATCTGTTTATCCTCTGTTAACTCCACCATGAAGGCACGCTTCCTTTTTAATTGTGAGTTTTAAAATGTGTGGTGATGTTGGTGAGAGAGGAAAATGGAGGGAGACAGAGCGAGCAAGCAGAATATTTAATTGACTCACAGATTTACAATAAGTACCAGTTCAGATCCTCCTCCTCTTTGTCTGTCACCAACTAATCTCCTGTAGAACTTTTCAGATTTTTCTTCTAAACAGTCATCTATCAAAAGGTTATGACTAGGGATGCACCGATACCACATTTTTTAAAACCGAGTACGAGTACAAGTACTTACATTTAAGTACTTGCCGATACCAAGTACCAATAA
>BRDA01003305.1:56219-70444 GCA_036984385.1 Crenuchus spilurus
TTCAATGAATTCAATAAAACTGACGTGCGCATGCGCAGTACAAATGGAAGCGAGCGTGCAGATCAGAAATGTTGAGAGCCCCAGGGCAGTGTTGAGCACGCGGGAGAACAGTGTTGAGCGCGCGGGAGAGAAATGTTGAGCGTGGGAGGGCAGTGTTGAGCACGCGGGAGAGAGATTTGTATACACTATTGAGTTCATGTGCGTGCAAAACTCTTCTTGCTCGCTCAAAACATAGCGGACTCGCGCTCAGAATTGTGGCACAAATATAACGCCATACCTGGGTGGCAGGTTAGTGACATTTCAGTTTGGAGAGGCACGGGAATTTTTTTTTTTTTAAAGTATAATACGGGAAAATACTAATACGGGATGACGCCGGGAAAGAGGGGTAAAATACGGTAGTTTCCCGGCCAAAACGGGAGACTTGACAGGTATGCCAATGTCTACATGGTCCTTCACCAAAGCCCCTCCCCTGGCCCCCGCCCTGTGCACAAGTATCAACACCCCCTGTTGCTGATTGGCTGGAATAGTTCTGTGATTCACTATCAGAAGTACTCTTTCCCATTTACAGAGTCTGAGTGAGAGGACTGAGTATAAAAACTAAACTTTTTACCAGTGTATAAACAGACCAGAGAGCTACTGGTGAACTGTGAAGAAACATTCCTTTTTTTACTTTACAAAAAGTGCATTTGCACTATGCACAGTACATTTACACTCAAAAAGAAATATTGTAATAATCTGAGATTCTGGACTTCAACAGTAAAACAGACAAAAGGTGGTGCATAAAGCTATAGTTTCTTAGCTAAGCTCAGGCTAGGTAGATTATAATGCCACAGGCTGCATCAATTACTTAGTTCAGCTGTTGCTGCAATTATACAAATTTCAATAACAGATGATAAACACTTGCATCTAAAAGCACAATGTTGAGTGACTGATGTGGAATCGCGGTCAACTTACCTAGAAAAGTTTTGCAATTTTAGTTTAAGTTTAGTTATTTGTGATTAAGTTACTAATGTAGTTTTTGTAACTTTTTTAAATGTTTATTTAACAGCACAGCAGGTAGAAAAAGAGACTACAATATCTACTGAGTCAACACTACAGAAGGATGGTCTTACGTGGTCCTTGGAAACATTTGGCACTGCAGGGGGTGTAAATGAATAACCGTGTTCAGCCAAATGTTTAATTTTGTCCGGTTTTGGCCAAAACTTTGGAGCATCCCTAAGTAACACTATGGCATTAATGAGGTTTACTACAAACACTTAAATACTAAAATGTGTGTTGTGTTAAAACAATTTAAACTAACAGTCAGTTTACTCAACTCTAGTCACCATGAGAAATTGTAGTGCATATTCTGTTCTGACCTTTGGCCTTGGCACTGCCCCCTGCCCAGCCTCCAGCCACACACAAAATGGCATCGACTTTATCTTCTCCCAGCAGCTCACTTACATTGGCTGTAACCTGAAATTAAATAACCTGATAAATGTCATAATTTGATGAAGAACTGTCAATTCAACACTCATATACAGTTTACATGAATAAGACTGACTGACATGTTTAAGACAAATGGTGTTTTTTATATTTGACATTACAGCATATTTATATGTATTAATCACTTCCTGTGGAAAAAGAAGAGAACAAATCTCCTCTCTTCAATCAAACTGCTTTCTACAAGGGACAACAGAGAGCGTCCCGAACAGCTGCCTTAATGTCTTGTATGGGAACTGGCCTACAATCTGAGTCTACAGCAGATTGTGAAGTTTATTGAAAATGAGGGGGTTTCTCTAGCCACCATCTACATCTCCTTCAGAAGAATCACAAAAATCACAAGAATTGCATCCACAAGTACAAGTAGCATCATGAAAGATAAACATCCACTATGCTGCCACTAGATGGCAACATCATCTTCCCTGAGACAGTCAGAAAAAGTACTGCTGCCCACAACTTCCACCATTCTGTCCTGTATTTACTGTCCTAATGTCCATTGCTGTCCTGTGAAATGTGCTTCTGCTGCGTTTTTTGTATCATGGGTCTGAAGAATATTTTGTTCCAGTGTAAACAACATACATTGAAGAATAGCAAAGGCCACTTGGATTGACTTAAAAGGGTGAATGACTCATCCAGCGTTTTGTGATTAAGGAAGTATATATTATGGACATACAGTGAGGAGCAGCAGTAGACAACATACATTATCTAAAATAAGCAACATCTGCCACGATCTGTATCTGGATGGGGCTAAAATGATCAAATCACTGTTAACATAATGTAAGGCCTGCAGGTTTCTCAGGGGAGTCAGAATAAGGCTTTAGTTTTCATATATGTCATGTATGGGTTGGGCTATGAATGGAACATTTTGAAAGTTTAAGAGCATTTAAATATCAATTCAAATGTCACATTAATTCAGATATGTTATGATATGAGTGCTTTCAATCTCTTACCTGGCTGGCTTGCTCATTAAAGGAGTCTGTCATTTGAACCGTGACATTAGCACTGGCCTCCTCATTTGCATTTAAGTCAATGCAGGCAACCCACTAGAAAAAAAATACATAGAGATGTCAAAGGTGAGGCCAAGTCCTGTTGTGCCAAATTTGAGGTGACGTTCACTTTATCAGAAGAGAATCAAACTTTGGGACTGAAAATTCCAGAAATGCAGTTGCATCATATCACCTGTACCACATAATGGTGATGTCTACCCCCACAGACAGACAGATGCACAGTCATATCAGAATAACCACCCCCGGTATGGAATGAACTCAGCCTGGGACATCACAGAAGACGTGATGCACGTATAAATAAGTGAGCACACTTGTCAGTTGTAGCAGAGTGCAAAATGATCATCATGGACACAGGATGTGACCTGACTGATAATAAAGTACCGGGTGAAGGGTGGTAACATCTCAGAAACCACTAACTTTGTGACATGATCTGGAGCTGCTGGAATGAAAGTGTACCAAGAATAGATTTCCATACATTGAGTTCATCCCATCAGCATAACAGAGTCGAACAGCGACTCCAGTGGGTGGTACAGAACAATCAACACACTACAGTGGACCAGTTGACCTCTATAATGAACCCAGGATCAATGAAGAAAGTGTTAGAGATCACATCATGTGGCATCTGTGATAACCCAGGCTGAGATCATTCAAAATTGGAGTGGTCAGCATATTCCGATATAACTATTTGTCAGACCATGACTATATACAGAAGGGAAAAAAAGTATTTAGTCAGTCACCAATTGTGCAAGTTCTCCCACTTAAAAATATGAGAGGCCTGTAATTGACACCTAAGGTAGACCACAACTATAAGAGACAAAATGAGAGAAAAAAAAAAATTCAGATCACATTGTCTGATTAAAAAAAATTTTTTGCAAATAATGGTGGAAAATAAGTATTTGGTCACCTACAAACAAGCAAGATTTCTGGCTGTCAAAGACCTGTAACTTCTTTATTAGGCTCCTCTGTCCTCCACTCATTACCTATATTAATGGCACCTGTTTGAACTTGTTAACAGTATAAAAGACACCTGCCCACAACCTCAAACAGTCACACTCCAAACTTCACTATGGTGAAGACCAAAGAGCTGTTGAAGGACATCAGAAATAAAATTGTAGACCTGCACCAGGTTGGGAAGACTGAATCTGCAATAGGCAAGCAGCTTGGTGTGAAGAAATCTACTGTGGGAGCAGTAATCAGAAAATGGAAGACCTACAAAACCACTGCTAATCTCCGTCGATCAGGGGCTCCACGCAAGATCTCAGCCCATGGGGTTGAAATGATCACAAGAACGATGAGCAAAAATCCCAGAACCACATGGGGGGACCTAGTGAATGACCTGCAGAAAGCTGGGACCAACGTTACAAAGGCTACTATCAATAACACACTACGCCGCCAGGGACTCAGATCTTGCAGTGCCAGACGTGTCCCCCTGCTTAAGCCAGTACATATCCGGGCGCGTCTGATGTTTGCTAGACAGCATGGATGTTCCGGAAGAGTATTGGGAGAATGTCATATGGTCAGATGAAACCAAAGTAGAACTGTTTGGTACAAACACAACTCGTCGTGTTTGGAGAAGAGTGAATGCTGAGTTGCAACCAAAAAACACCATACCAACTGTGAAGCATGGGGGTGGCAACATTATGCTTTGGGGCCATTTCTCTGCAAAGGGACCAGGACTGCATGGAGGAATGGGCCATCATACCAGCAACGGTGTGTGCCAACCTTGTGAAGACTTACAGAAAACGTTTGAACTCTGTCATTGCCAACAAAGGAAATATCACAAAGTATTGAGATGAACTTTTGTTATTGACCAAATACTTATTTTCCACCATTATTTGCAAATAAATTATTTAAAAATCAGACAATGTGATTTTCTGAAATTTTTTCTCATTTTGTCTCTCATAGTTGAGGTCTACTTTATGATGTCAATTACAGGCCTCTCTCTCATGTTTTTTAAGTGGGGGAACTTGAACAATTGATGACTGACAATACTTTTCCCCCCACTGTATATAAATGTGCCTCTTAGAGCACATGTTCTCACAGCCTAGTGTGTGTTTCACTGCATGGATGGGTTAAATGTGGAGGTCAAATTATGTTGTGTGCAATCACACTGGCAATATATATATATATATATATATATATATATATATATATACACACACACACACATTTTAGGTCATTTTTTTTGAAAATTATTCCGTTTCATTGCACTCTGAAATTAAAGCATAGTACAAATAAGACATCTGAGTTAGAAGATTACATAAAAGTCTTATTAAACTCAACATCAACTAGTCAACGTTACAAACAAGAAATAAAAATATAAACATGTAAAGCCAGTATGAGTGTTATGATGCGAGTTGTAACAGTTCATGTTGATAAATATACGAGCAACCACTCACCCACTGCTTCGATTTAAAATACTGGACGCATTTTGAGCCCAGAGCTCCTTTTCCTCCGTAAATAATGACTTTATGAGCCTTCGGTGCTGCCATGCTTGACGTCGAGTTTTACTCACTGCAACAAAGTAATAAAGCTGAAATCATATGCGATGAGTTCTCCTCTTTCTGTGCTGATTTCCATTTAGAATGGGTTTGATGCGCCATCTACCGTTTCGGAGTAACGTCACACCAATACTGAGCAGTTTCTGAGATCACTTTTGTATGTATGTATGTATGTATGTATTTACTTATTTAAATTTATTACAATATACTCGCTTATGTAATAAAGGCTTATTCTGTTTACGTTTCAATATATCGCAAAAAAGGTGGCGCTGTTTGTTTTCGGTTTGTTACATAGAAGAGACGAGAAAGAATGACGCCTATTCATCGGAAGTTGCAGGAACCGTTCAATTCCGAATTGACCGTGCCTACACCCTACTCCCTTGGCGATAGTTTCGCTCCTACTCGCTTAGGTTAGTGCCATGGCTGAAAATAAATTTAAAAAATATTAGATTTTTTAATATTATGTGATATTTGTTTTTTACAGATATATAAAAAGTCACTGCTGTATTTTCTCTCTTTTATTTAAACTATTATAACGACGTAATAAAATAAATTTAAAAACAGTAAATACCTTGCTCCGGTGCCGCCCGTATTGTTCATCGGAAGAGCCCTACGTAGGCTACATCTGTGTCGTTTGGAACGTTCCGATAGTCCCCGTCGGTAGTGTGTAGTGTTGTCTCTGTTCTAGAGAGAAACACTGACAGTAACTCTTCTTTAAAATAAACGACTGAGAGAAGCTTGCGGATGAGCTTTGAATGATCAAATAGGATTTATCAGCTCTGTCTCTCAGAGAGAGATCGTGGTCGGATAGTAAGGTAGGTTGTGGGGAGCTTTACAGTGTACATATGAGTCGTTAGCTGACGCTCGCTAACTGTGCTAGCTGAAGTTATTAAGCTACTGGATGAGATTTAGTCTCAAATGTCTTAAGTTTTTGAAATTTGTCGATATTGTTGACAACAGTAATATCACCTCACATAATATCACAAAAAGTCACACTCTTCGTATTACTGTTATCGTTTCTCGTATTATCAGATAAAAGAACTGAAAACTAATCAAAGCTAGCATAGGCTGGATCCTGAAGCCCTGTTCTGCCTACTCGGGCTGGATTCTTAACCACGAAGTCGTATACAAATCTAATGTTTACATAAAAGTCTGTATTTTTAAACTCTGCTCAGTTTTCTCTGTATTTTGGCAATGTATTGATGCGTATTGACTGAGTTTTTAAAAGTTAAAAATGTCTTTATCTCAGTGTTGTCTTCCAAAGCCCATACTTACACTATAGTTATACTATATATAGTATTAAATTGACTAACATAATTAATATTAGAAGAGTTGCAAAAATACATTTAACTAGTATACTCATCATATATAAAGTGTGGGTTAATATCATTTGAATTGCACATTAGTAATCTCTTTTATTTTATTATATATTCTCCAAAAATGGGCTACATTTTAGCACCTATGCAGATTTGGCAACAGGTACATCCCCAGAAAGTAGCATATATGTTCTCCCTTTTGTAAGTCTTCCCTCCAACAGTTAGAAAGATAGAAAGTTTATCTTTATCCTTCATTTGAATAAAAAGGTTGTCCATATATGTGAAGTGAATGACTAACATGATCATCATACAGTGTATTTCCAAAATGTACATTTGAATGTATCTGTGTGTCTAGGATGGACCCTGCTCTGCTGAGAGAGCGTGAACTCTTTAAGAAGAGGGCTCTGTCCACTCCTGCAGTAGAGAAAAGACCAGCATCCTCGGAGGCCTCCGGCTCGTCAAAGAAAAAGAAGAGTAAACCTGACAAAGAGTCATCTTCAGCGTCTAAGAACAGCACAGGTTAGAATGGTGCATCTGTTAAGCTATCTAGCTAGACTTTATATGAGTGTAGTCTTCAGGGAACTGCAGTTTGTCTGCCATACCTTACATCTTGTATGTTGGATCCTTGTCAAAAAAGTAAACTGTACCAGCCTGTGGTCCTCTAGTACCTGATCTGAGTAACAGCTTCATGCAGTTTTGGAAACAAACCTGTGAATGTAGCGTTTCTGTTGCATGAGCCAAACACTACAAACTCTTTATCCTGTTTTAGCCAGATTTGCACCAACAATTTAAGTGCTTTTTTTATTCTTCTGTGCTTTTTGTTTGTGCTCTCCCCATTTAAAAATATTTTAGGGATTTATAGAAATAAAAATATTTTGGGGAAATATATATTAGGGATTTGGTTTTGAATGGCTGAAATCACTGCCACTGTACAAGAAATAAAACAAAGCATCTGTTGCACTAGAGCTCAATCAAATGAGCCTGCATGGACATGCAACAGCTCATCAAGTCTCGGAATTTGTTGATCTCTTATGAGCAGCAGAGCTTAGTTAGGCCAGAATACAGCTTTAAAATGTTGTTGAATATTATCCCTGTTACTTTCAAACTATATGTGGTAAAATCTTTGTTCATTTGATTCAGATGTCAAGAACGTCAATGTAAACCCTAAGTAAATGAGAACTAACAACTATGTCTGCATCAAGGAAACTGACAGTGTTTGTTTATTAGCAGTATGTTATTGATGTGTTAATAATTACTGATGCTAAGCAGACTGTTTAGCAGTCTGAGACACAACATACTCAAAACACAGCGCAATATAACCAACATAAAGCACATCAAAAATGAAACAAAACCTCATATAATCATGTTTTTTATTGATTCCCATTGACACATATAAGCCATTGCTAAGACAAGTGAAGTAATACAGAAATATAATGTGCTAGTTGAGAATACTTGTGAAATACAGCAGTGCTAGTCTTCAACACACCTATACATACAAACACACACACACACATGGTTCACGTTTTATGGATGTACTGTAGGTTTGCCTGGATTTAAATGAAAAAAAGTAATGTTGACACCTGTCATGTCATGATACAACACAAATATAGATACATTTTTGTACAATACTTTTACTGTGTAACACTGCCTACCAGTCACTTGTTTTGGAGGGGAAGTTCAGGAATGTCCTCCAGTCCCCTGGTTTGAAATTTACACTTAAAAAAAACACATTAAGTGGTGTTGTTGACCTCCCTTAACAGTGTCCCTGCTGCCCACACGTTTTCAGTACATTACAGTTCCCAATTTTGATTTAACAAGTCATTGAGGTTTTATCTATTATTGAAAGGTAACATTTTCATCAGCAACATAATGTTTTAGTGCACTCTTCAATAGTATAGTTAAACTGGGAAAGGTACTACACTTTTCAATTGATCAGATAGCGATCAACCTAATGAAGGTTAATCTAGGGTAATAAATTACAAGGAAACTCAAACTTTTTCCAATTTGATTCTAGCAATGGAAAACATGCATTGACAGTAGTTCAATAATCACTAAAGCTGCATGAAATGTACAGAATATCTTATTACAACTGTTACAGTTTTTGGGAGATGATTTTCTTTTTTGGGTCATGTGAAAAACTCATTTGCAGTAAAACGGGTGTGATTTCTTAGAAGGATTTTGCTTATTGCAAATTTCTGTGAAATGATTACTGCAAAGGGCTTGTTTGTTGTTTTAATTGTTTGTTTTAATGTCTTGCACACAAAAAAGTTTAAAAAGAAGGCCCACCTTGAAACACAAATGCAACATTATACTGAAAAGGACATGACAACAGAATATAATACATAATCAGAAAAGATGATTCTTTCACCATGTTTAGAGATCAAATCAGAATACTGACAATAATGATCTTGTTGGGTTTGAGACTGTAATGTCGCAAGTACAGTACCAGTCAAAGGTCTTCTTTACCTTCTTGACCAGGTAAGACAATCTTTTGAAAAGCAGCTCAAAAATTCAAAAATCTTCATCACAGGTATACTGACATACCTCAAACCTTTTTTTGTTTTAGTGTTGATCATGAATGAGTATAGTTGTATAGATTTTGTATATACAGTACCAGTCAAACGTTTGGACACACCCTCTCATTCAATTTTTTTCTTTTTTTCCTACATTGTATATTAATACGGAAGTCATCCAGACTATGAAGGAACACATAAGGAATCATGTAGTAAACTTAAAAGTGTTAAACAAACCAAAATATGTTTTAGATTTTAGATTCTTTAACTGGTGTCTCAAACACAGTAAGAGGGCAAGAAATGCAAGTAATTAACTGTTGACAAGGCAGAGCTGTTAACTGAAAGCCATTCCATCTAAGAAGTCAAGACATCTAAGCAAGAGGTGCCTACTTTGAAGAATCTAAAACATAAAAATATTTTTGTATGTTTAACAATTCTTTGTTTACTAAATACTTCCATATGTATTTCTTCATGGCTTGGATGACTTTAGTATTAATCTACAAAGCAGACCATTTTAAAATAATGAAAAACCACTGAATGTGCAGAAGATGTCCAAACTTTTGACTAACACTGTATGCATAAGGTTTAAATTCTCCCCTTTTTATCACCCAATACAGTCCTTCTACTCTGGACAGCCTGGTAGCCTCTGTACGGTCTCATTTACTATTAGAAATATAATGGAGAACATGCTATCTCGCAGTCAAAGTAGAAGAACACTGTATTTGGACTCTGTCTCAGATCATCTATAGGGTAGCTGTGTTTAGGCAGATAAACATTTGTTTCCAATTGTTGTCAAATTTACATAGTGCTGCTTTAAAGAAAAATAAAGAGTTTTAGTATCAGTACTGCAAAAGGAAAAATAGTAAGAAAGTCCACATCACTGGAGTAATAGTAATGCTGAATAAGGTAGCTGCTGTTGCTGTAGCCTGTTGGACAAACATTTCAGTCACTTAAAACACCTTTAGTGTTTCTTTGCTGCTGTAACATAGTTCAGCTCATGAGTTAAATCTGGTTTTGAGTAGCTGAAAGATTACACTACAAGTGCCTTCTCTAGCTGACTTACAGGTGATTGGGTTGAGGTTTGCTTTTGCTATTGGAGTAAAAGTAAGTGAGAGGAATTTGTGTCTGTCAAACATAAACCTCCACAATATGTTGGGCCCATTCTGCTGAGTTTAATGAAAAATGGAGAAGAATTGGTTTGAAAAGCAAAGGTATTGCATTACTAAAAGCTTTTTATAAGCATTGGAATTCCAGAGGGGATAAAAGTGCACATATACATAAAATAGAAGAAACACACACTTCTTTTTTGTAACACTTTTTTGTGGAGATGTAAACATCTTACTCAGTCCACTGCTTATTTCTTCAGCGTCCCACGTCTGTGTCTGTGTTTATGGCCTTTCGATCAGTTATGATCAGAGTCCCTTTGTGTCGTTTTTCCAGCATCTCCTGGTTCCTTTATCCCGGTCTTTGCCCGTTTTCCTCTCTTGCCGGTGCACTTGTCTTGACTACACAACCTCGTCATTCTGGCTTTGTCTGTCATGAGTGGTTTTGGTTTTGGCAAAGCAGCCACAGTCCAGCAGCTCGTAGAGAAATGCCAGCGTGGCAAGGGAAAGGACAGTGAGGATGAAGAGCAGGAGGATGATGAAGCAGGCGATGTTCCAGCCGTCGTGAAACGGATAAACCTGCTGCACCAAGGCACTTCCACTGCTTGATATGCTCATTCTGATCTAGGGATGGGGATGAATAGTTGGAGGTAGGGAGGAGCAGATGTATGTATGGTAGGGGTGGATGGTTTGGAGTAAAGGAGAGATGAAGGCAGGAGGAATAGCTTGGAGAATGGGATGGATGAAAAGATAAATGGCTTAGCAGAAGGGAGAAATTAATAAATGGATATATAGAAAAAGGAAAGAAATGAAAAGTTGGATACTTGGAGGAAAGGAGAGATGATGGAAAGGGAGAGGAAAGGAAGGAATCAAGGGTTGGATGGTTTGGAGAAAGGAAGATATGAAGGAATGGATGAAAAGGAGGAGTAAGGGATAGATGGGGAAGGTAGGAATAAAGGTTTGGATGGTTTGCAGAAAGGGAGAGGTGAAGGGATTGATGGAAAGGTGGATGATGTGATTGAAGGAGAAGGAGAGGAATGGAGAAAGGAAGAAATGAAGGGATAGATGGTTTGGAGGAAGTTGAGATGGCGGGTGCATGATTGAAGAGATGGGTTGGTGGGATTAGAGGAATGAGAAGTGGAGGAAAGGATGGATGGATGGAGAGATGGAATGTAAGGGTAGAGAGACAAGGACAGAGAAGAGTGATTATGAGAAATGAATTAGATGAACGCACTGACCTGATTCGGTTGACTGAGCTGAATAAATTGGTGTGTGTGTGTGTGTGTGTGTGTGTGTGGCTGCATATCTAATGGACTATTGTCTGTAGCATCATATCACGGAACTGTTTTTCTTTTCAGTGTTTATTACTTGGTTGAATATTACTGTGTCAAGCTGCTGTGGTAGCTTATGCTGTATTGGGGTGTATTCTGTGTAATATGATCTAAGATTGTCCATCCTGGGCACAAACCTACATTAACATGATACAGGAGGAAAGTCCCTTCATTAGGGCTGTAACAATACACTGTCCTCCTAAAGTGAAACCAAAGCATACAATATGACTCCGCCCAGTTGTGAAACTAACATTTTGCTTTTAGAAAATGGCTTTTCTGTTTTTTACACATTTTGTTGTCAAAGTTGAAATATGATGATGACTGTGTTCACCTCATAACACGAATACATGTTTAACGATTTTAGGTGTGAATTCAAATACAAACACTGAATGGAGATTATTCCTCAAACAACTAAAATATTAGTGAATCCCTTATGAATTAATAATTGTATCCCAACCGGCATTATTTTAAGAGTCTTGTGAGGTTTAAACCTCTTGTGAGGTTTTTTTGTTTTGTTTTGTTTTTTTAAACAAAAAGACAGATGGCTCTCCAATTTTTCTATATCCCTAAGGGCCCCTCCCATCTGCTGAGGCAGCCAATGAGGTTTCTTTTTTTTATCTAGGCCTTGTGCCAAAACAGTAGAAGAAACTGCTTTTCCTTTTACCTGATTTGATCATGATATTCGGGTTTAGACCCATGCATCAGTACAGTACATGGTTTCAAATCAGAAATAATGGAGCCACCTTAAATTGGTTTCTATAGTTTTTCTGTTTAGACTATGGACAAAATACCAGTTTGTTCTACTGCTGTGCATTGCATTGAAATTATTAAAAGGCATTAGTTAAACACTGATCCGACAGATTGGTCTACATCGTTTTGATTAAAACTATGTTTATCATCATGGCTTGGCTGATGAAAACATACATTACTTAATTAGCTCATTTGCATATACATATTGCAAAGCCTTTATCACTATAATGATGAACAGATTGTGTATTGTGCAAATCTCAGATCTGAACAGATTGCTCTGAACTAAGCTTTTTTTCCTTTATATATTATAGCCAAACAGCAGCATTTGATGATACTATGTTAGCGTTTCAGAGAAATGTTTCTGCATTTGTCTATTTATACAACATAAACACAGTTTTGTCTCCCTCTAGTTGTTCCTAAAACTGCTCTGTCAGCTTGTGTGTCTGCATCCTGCCAGCTTCTATCTGTATGTGTGGGTATGGGTGTGTGCAAGTGTGTTTGCCTGAGCTGTCTAAGGAATTGCTAATAACTAACAAACAGAATGAAGAAAAAAAATGAGACATACCTGTATGCCTGAGCTGAAGAATGCTAGAAATGCTATAGCACACTCTTGCTCTAATGTCTTGCCTTTGCAGTCTCTCTTTCTCTCTGATTTTTCTTGTTTTGTTTGTCTGCTTTCCTCTCTCTCTTGCCGTCACGCTCTCTCTGCCCCTCCTTGCAGTAGGAGCTAACCATCCTTGACTACTGTTGCTATGCTATTGGCTAATTTCACTGCCATTCGGCACAAAGGCTGTACTCATTTACTGTCAGTCTGCAGGAGAGCTCCCTCACACTACATCAATGACTCATGTAGTCTGCTGTTTGGCTGAAATCTGGGGGGGAGGGGGTTACAGCCTCATAACTGTAGTCGTTTCTCAGGTTTGATCTGCATTTATTTGTGCATCTAAAAAAATTCAGTATCATGAAAACATTCATTGTTAATAAATTCAAAAATGTAAATGTTCATTACATGTAAAGTGACATTTCAAGCCATTTTGTTTTAATGTTGATCAAATATTGTTTATAGCTCATGACAATCAGAAATTCAGAATCTCAAATTACTAGAATATTTAATCTAGAGTTTCAGTAAATTATTATTCAAACATTATCAACAAAGGAATTTTATAACATAGAAATTCTTGAAATATGTTGCTTTGTATTCATTTTAATGAATATAACATTACTGTTTACATTTTTAAGTAACAAACACAAATTAACCATTTCACCAATATTCTTATTTTTAATAGTATGTGTGAACTACATTGTGTTTTTCTGCTAATTTATGAAAATTCCAACTTTATTCAAGGGCGATGCACTTTGGTAATATTAAAACTTCTGGTTCTCAACACTTTCTGTACTAGGTTGCTGTAATACAGTGAGGAAAATAAGCATTTGAACACCCTGCAAATTTGCATGTTCTCCCACTTAGAAATCATGGAGGGGTCTGATATGTTCATCTTAGGTGCATGTCCACTGTGAGAGACATAATCTAAAAGAAAAAATCACAATGTATAATTTTTTAATAATTTATTTGTGTGTTACTGCTACAAATAAGTATTTAATAAGCCACGAACCATCTTCAATGCTCTAACTGAGGGAAGGATGTTCCTCTCCTTAATACAGTGCAGTCATCCTGTCCCATGTACAGAAAAACACCCCCAAAACATGATGCTTCCACCCCCATGCTTCACAGTAGGGATGGTGTTTTTGGGATGGTACTAATCATTCTTCATCCTCCAAACACGGCAAGTGGAATTATGACCAAAAAGTTCTATTTTTGGTCTCATCTGACCCACTTTCTCCCATGACTCCTCTGGATGAGCCTGGATGTGTGCTGATTTAAACAGGGGAAACTTCCTTGCCATGCATGACTTTAAACCATGACGTCTTAGTGTATTAGCCACAGTAACCTTGGAACCAGTGGTGCCAGCTCTCTTCAGGTCATTGACCAGCTCCTCCCATGTAGTTCTGGGCTGATTCTTCACCTTTCTTAGGATCATTGATGCACTACGAGGTGAGATCTTACATGGAGCCCCAGTCAGAGGGAGATTGACAGTCATGTTTAGCTTCTTCCATTTTCTAATACCGTAATTGCTCCAACAGTTGATCTTTTTTCACAAAGCTGCTTGGCAATTGCCCCGTAGCCCTTTTCAGCCTTGAGAAGGTTTACAATCTTGTCTCTG
>BRDA01003305.1:76248-87570 GCA_036984385.1 Crenuchus spilurus
CATTCGATATCCATATGTTAATTCTAGTATACTAGTACTAGTAAATACTAGTACAACTCTAGTATTATTTTTTTCGCATCTGTACTTTTCCACTATTGTAAGTCGCTTTGGATAAAAGCGTCCGCTAAATGTAATGTAATGTAATCTAGTCAAGATTTTACAGTGGACCCCTTTGTGTTCCGTCATCTTTTTCACCTTGGAGGCTGATGATGTGTTATTCTTGGCAAAGGGAGAACATGTATTGGGTCATTTGTGTTACATTTATAATGTACTACTAATCAGACAAAAATATATATTCTCTTTATATATTTATATATATATTTATCATTGAATAAATGTCTGATAAACAGTTGAAACTGCAGTTTTAATTGCATTCTCTATATTTGTCCTGATTTGACACTATACTGTGTGAGGAATTAATTTTTAAATTTGCACTAAGTGCAAGAAGAAATGCTGTGTTTGCAGAAAGTTCACATTCTTTGTTACAGAGCCAAAAACATCAGAAATGGGTTCGCATAATGCTATTTGGACTGGAGTAAGATTTGAATGGAGTGTTATTGTTTCTGTAGGAGGACGTGATGTTTAGTATCTTTTGAAAAGTGTTTAGCTGCAGAGAAAAAAAATCGGTAAATAAATGGTTCAAGCCAGATCAGAGAAGAGATTACATTACTTATGCCTGAGAACGGGAGTTGTATTTATGAACCTATGTTAATTATAATTAAGAAATACATGTACTTGCTTATATTATTGTAAACATACAGGGAAAAGAGGGAAGGTAAGTTATTAGTACTAATCATGATCAGTTTTTAAATGTTTATATTGTTTTCTGAAATAAAACTAAGTGTTCTTTATTAGAAAAATCTGTTCTTTTAAAAAATATTGCATTTAAAAATTCACTGAAAGACAAATTAATCTCTCCTTATGGTGTAAGTGACAAGGCCATATTGGGTAATAAGTTTGTTCAGATAAAGGTGGGCTTTTTGGTTGCTGGATCTTTGGTCATTACAGTGCTGTGTTTTGCATTTTCTAGAATTCCAGAAGCTGTGGAGAAGTGTTCCTGTGGATTCCATCGATGAAGAGAAGATTGAGGATTACTTGAAGAGACAGGGCATCTCATCAATGCAAGAGACGGGACCAAAGAAAATGGTATGGCTGCCCACAATATATTACAATATTAGCATCCAAATCTGCACAAACTTACAATGTTATTTGCCAGAAATTGTTGCTACAAGAAAGGCGTGTTTTGTTGCAACTATTGCAGATACCTGTGCAGAAGAGAAAGAAGCCGGGAAGCCAAAAGAAGAGACGGTTCAAGACTCACAATGACCATCTGAATGGAGTTTTGGAGGACTACTCGGATGGAGTCCCTGCCAAAAAGTGATCCAGACTGCATCAGCTCACTACTCACACTGAAAATAAAGACTCGGAAAGCGAATACTTGCAAAGATAAATGTGTTTTCCCCCAGTACCCTGTGTATCTGATCAGAGGGGTCTCATTGCCAAAACCAGTCAGACACACACAAAAGGACTAACAAAGACAAAAATACAAATGTGAACTGACTGTAAATAGTTTCTTATTTTATTTGCTTCTATTTTTGTGCCAGTGATTTGAGGAGTATTGTTGAAGCCTTTTTTGTTTTAGAATAAAACTTTAAATGGATAAAGTGATTCACTCTGTATGCCTTTATCTTTTCATCATTCAGTTCTGAGGGCACCATTAAACTTGAGACGTAGACACAATCAAGTATGACAGTCTTTTTTTAAAAGCATTCAATTATTATTATTTGTATTATTATTTTATTATTATTATTATTATTTATTAAAGTTTAGAATTCTCAATCAATGTTTATTTTTTTCTACATTGTAAATTAATACTGGTCATTCAGACTATGAAGGAACACGATGAATCATGTAGTAAACTTAAAAGTGTTAAGCAAACCAAAATGTAAATTTTAGATTTTTTAAAGTAGACACAACTGATTTGACGAGGCACAGCTGTTAAAGCCATTCCAAGTGACTACCTCAAAGCTCACTGAGAAAATGCCAAGAATGGCGTCATCTAAATAAGAAGTGTCTACTTTGAAAAATTTAAAATATAAAACATATTCTGGTTTGTTTAACACTGTTTTTGTTTACTAAATAATTACATATGTATTTCTTCATAGTTTAGGTGACTTTAGTATTAATCTACAATGCAAACCATTTTTAAATAATGAAAAACCTCTAAAGCTTTCCAAACTTTTGACTGGTACTGTAATTTTCAGACATTTTATGTAAACCTTACTCCCTCAGAAATGTATTAATTTATTGACACATACAGTACACACATAGCACATTTAAGGCATTAGATTCAACAGCACCATTTCTTTTTCCAGTTGTGATTCTTTTTACTTTGACATTATGCTCTAGATCTTGCTGGTAAAGGAAACCTTGAACAGTGATTTTATTTTAGCAAAACACTTCGGAAATTCAATTCTGGCCTATTCTCATGTTTCGTGTGCATAGCTTGTGCACACAACAAAGGATTTTACATAAATCATTACGCCTACACAGGAACCCTGCTGCCTGCATTTTGTCAGATAACTTTTTAGGCTAGTAAGTGTAATGCCAACAGAGATCTGTATGCAACAGAATTTGCAGTGTTAAGTACTCAAGAGTTTGTGGGGAGATTTCTTGAGTTTCTTGAACCAATCCTGTCTTTTGCCTAGGGCCACAAAATCATTAAATCCAACAATGTTCAGCCACATAAGTTATATGTATAAAATGTATGACTACAGTGCTCTAAGTACACACTACATGGATTAGTTTTGCTTCATTTTGTGGAGCCAGATGTGGGCTGATAATAATAATATATGTCTTTTGGTGCTGGACTGCAGCAAAATCCATTGCTTTGTAATCCACTGATTGATTTACATGGTGAAGTGCCATTTTATCAGAAATACCTGCCATCTGGATGCACTTTGTGGCCTAACTGATAAACTGGCCAGTTTGTGAATATAGAAAGAAGATGGACTCTATAAACTGTGCACAAATCTACCCGATGGTATAGTGGTGCTTGAAAGTTTATGTACCCTTTAGAAATTTTATTTCTGCATAAATTTGACCTAAAACTAAACTAAAATTGTGTTTTTTTTTTACTTTAGGAGGTTGCCACACAAGACCTAAAAGGGTTTGTAAACTTAACATAACTAGATAGCCATGATCAGCCACATGAGTTATTTATTGTATCACCTACATGAATGCAATCAACTCTACATTGGAAAAATGCAAATAATTGTAATTGTAGAGGTCAGGATGAAGCGTTTGTGTAGGGGGGTAGGGGTAGGGCACGTTGACCAACAGTTTATTAGCATATTGGTCACAATGTTTTGGTTCACTGGTGTATAAACCACATAAGCATAGTGTTCACCAACTTTGAACTCCTTTTGAGTTCTAGCTATCTCATAGACTTGCTCAGTGGTCATCATCTTCATCCATGAGATCTTCAGCAACTTCCTGATGCACTTGTTCTCAAAAGCCTGAATACGTCTTTCTTCCTCTTTCTTCAGTGTCCAGGCTTCACATCCATATGTAGCTACGGGCCAGACCAAGACTTTCATCAGTCTTAGTTTGGTGTTGGTGCTAATTGACTTGCTTTTCCACATCTTTGTCAATTTGACCATCACCAACATGCCCATGGCCATTCTTGTCTTCACTTCACTGGCACAGTCTGCAGCTTTTGTTACTCTGCATCCCAAATATGTGAAAGAGTCTACTTGTTCCAGAAGTCTTCCTTCGACTGTGATCTTCACTATATCTTCAGTGTTTGTCATCACGTTTGTTTTAGCTGCATTGATCTGCATGTTATATTCCTTTGCAGCCTTCTCAGTGCGACTCACCAGCTCTTCTAGTTGCTCTTTTGTTGTGGCCAATAAGACGATGTCATCTGCATATCTGAGATTGTTAATAGTCCTTCCACCAATCTTGAAACCTCCCATAAATCCCTGTAGTGCTTTCCTCATCACTTGTTCTCCTAAGATATTGAATAAACATGGTGAGAGGTTACATCCTTGACGGACTCCTTGTCTTACGCTAACCATGCTGATGTGTGATAGGCGGTCCTGACAGCTGCACACTTCTGACTGTACAAATTTCTCAGCAGCTGGATCAGGTGTGAGGGAAAACCCATCTCCAGCATGGTTATCCACAATTGGTCATGTTGTACCATGTCAAATGCCTTTGTGAAATCAATAAAACAGAAATACAGTTCCTGGTTCCTTTCTCTTGCTTTCTCCAAGATGATCTGGAGGTTCCTTACGTGTTCCTTCATAGAAAAAAAGAAAAACATTGAATGAGAAATTTTGATATTATTTTGAATAATATAAAATTTAATATAATGTTGAAATAAAATATTATTTTGGTGGTTTTCAATTCTCAGTTCAGCAGTGATGTAAGAGTCAGTCAGTGTGTACACTTAAATACTGTGTGCACTCTGTTATTTTAAATGATTAATTTTGTGCTTCATCAGTTTGAGACCAGTTTATCTTCTTCCATGCACAGTTTATGGTAACCCAGGTGTGCCCAAAGTCCAAATTAGCCCAAAGACAGATTTTAGTCCTGTCAATACTTGCAATTTCGTCTTTGACCCAATGGTGGCAGCAGTACTACAAATATACATTGTTTTTGAAGATAGTCTGTATCAGCCTTTTTCCTCTGACTAGACTCTGTTGTTGACTGACATTTTTAATTTCTCCAGTCAAAAAGCACAACTGGGTTTTTTTAAAGAGAGTATTCAGATTGCTTTTTCATCAATATCCACAGCAAATGCATGTTCCTCATATGTCAAGAGATCCGTAACAAGGAATTTACTATCAAAAGATATTGTGAAGCAAAGCATGAAGCATAAATATTTAGGGCAAAGGAGGAATAGCAATAGATACACTACTAAGCAAAATCTTGACCAAACCCAAAATATTACGCTTTTAACAATAAACATAACAATAAATCATTGGTCAGAAAATGCCTTCTTGAGACCTAAGTCACGGCTGGCTCATCACTGCAGTGAATTGTTGGGGTATGTGTGTAAAAAAATTCTCAAAAAATACCTTCTGCTTCATTTTTTTTCTTAAGAGATGAATCATTATTTGGTAATCTGCCACATATGATGCAGTCCATCACAAGCCTGAAAACAAGCTAAAGAGCTGATATGTACTGGTAGACTGGTAGAAATCTTCAATATGCAGTCTTGTGAGTAATATTTGTAAAGTTCAGTGACTGTTTAAAGTATGGACATAACATCCATCCATCCGTCTATGCAGTTTGGGGTTGCAATGAGTTCCCCTACCTTTTCAGACAGGGCATTACACTATTTTAACCATATTCAGGTTTATCCATTGCTGGACATTACCAGAGTCATTAGCCGCACTCTGATAAGTCTCCTTGTACACTATAAACCAACTATGAACTAAATGTGGATGGAAATCACATTAGGGATCCAGCTGAAGTAGCTGCAACATTTAATCATTACTTTGTTGACTCAGTCATAGCCATTGCTGAGTGTTTCCCACCTACAAATGTAGAGATGTGTAAAATTCCAACAACAGAACCTAGTCTTATTTTTACACATGTAACTATGACAAATACTGTATCAATTATCAGAAAACTTAAACCATCCAAAACTAAAGATGCGTATGGGATGGACACAATAATGCTCAGAAATGTCAGCTCAGCATTAGTCACCATCACAAAAATTATTAATCTGTCCATAAGTCAAGCAGAGTTCCCAATCCCATGGAAAATGGCCACTGTAGCACCTTTTTTAAATCAGGAAACCCACTATCCATCTCTAATTACAGACCTATCAGTATTTTACCTGTAATATCTAAGACCCTTGAGAAATGGATATGTGAACAAATCACAGATCACTTAGCCAACAACTCCTTTCACCTTCCCCCACTTCAATTTGGTTTTCGACCAAACCATTCAACCAAGTTTGCTAACTGTTATTTAATTGAGAATATCAAATTATCACTTGATAGTAATAACACAGTAGGGGCAGTCTTTCTTGACCTTAGAAAGGCATTTGATACAGTAAACCATCAGATCCTATTGGCCAAATTATCAATTTTTTTATTTCTCAGATTATATAAATAATGCAATAAAATCTATTCATTCCTATCTTTCACAGCGCTCAGAAACTGTTTGCATTGCCAATGATCAGTCTGAACCTCTCTCTGTGTTGACTGGCCTGCCACAGGGCTCTACATTAGCCCCTGTTTTATTTTGTATGTTTGTTAATGATCTTCCACTGATATGTCCGGATGTTAATATTTAAATGTATGCTGATGACACAGTTTTGTATGTACACAGATCTTCAAAAACCGAGGTTGCTGTCAAACTTACTAATGCAATGGACAAAGTTACGAAATGGTTAAATCAGTGCTGTTTACAACTCAATGTTTCTAAAACTGTAGGTATGTTTTTCAATAAATCACAAAGTATTTGAAGACACAGATATAATAGTGTCAGGAGGAAAATTACAAATTGTTCAAGAACACAAATACTTGGGCATGCATCTGGACTCCAAACTTAATTTTAGATCACATGTAAAACAAACTTGTGAAAAAGTTAAATTTAATTTAGATAATTTCCGATTATTTGTTTATTTTCTTATTTCACATATTGTCTAACAAGCTGGTCCCAGACTAACTCCATTGTTCTGAAATTGCTGCAGTCTTTATACAAGCAGACACTCAAGGTTCTTGACAAGAAACCAAGACACTTTCATCACTGCAGGGCTGGCAATGATGGTCGGTGTTGAGCTGAACTCTCTGTCGACAGTAACAGAGTGGAGGATGCTATCTATCAAGAACTTCTAAGTAGTTAACCAGATCAGGATGGGTCTGATTCCTCACAAGGTTTCTTCCTCCAGCTCTGAGGGAGTTTTTCCTTGCCACTGTTGCCATTGGCTTGCTCACTGGGGCTTTTGTGTTGCTATTACTGAAACTCTTTGTGACATCAACTTCTAAAAAGGGCTATATAAATAAATCAGACATGACTGGACATAGAGGGGACTTGGAAACTAAACCCAGAAGGGGAATTAAACCCAACACCAGTGCTGAGAGGTAAAGTGTCAATCACCAAACCACCGTGCTACCCAGAATAGCTTGACAATATTTTAATAGCTTAAATAAAAGCTTCATAATTTGCAGTTTTGAAGGGTGTTTGATTGAGATTTGCAGAATTTAAGATGCCAAAGCAACACCTTGATTTACTCAAACCATTCCCAAACAATGTGCTATCCTAGAGACAGGGGTGTCATAGTGGGGTGAAAAGTGGGACTGAGTTACCAGAGCCCCAAGTGGGGGGAAGGACCTTGAGGAGTCTGGAATTTAGGATTAGGGCTACAGTTGCTTGCAAAAGTATTCATACCCTTTCATACAACTTTTTTACACTTTGTCACCTTACCACCACAAACTTAAATGTATTTTGTTGAGATTTTAAGTGATTGACCAACACAAAGTACCACATAATTGTAAAGTGAAATGAAAATAATACATGGTTTTCAAAAATTTTATCAAATAAAAATCTTAAAAGTGTGATGTGCACTACTGATACGCCTAAACAAAATCCAGTGCAATCAGTTGCCTTCAGAAGTCACTTAATTAGTTAATAGAGTCCAGCTGTGGGTAATTTAGTCTCAGTATAAATACACTGGTTCTGTGAAGGCCTCAGTGGTTTGTTAGAGAACACTTGTGAACAAACAGCATCATGAAGACCAAGGAACTCACCAGACATGTCAGAGATAAAGTTGTGGAGAAGTTTATAGCAGGGTTAGGTTATAAAAACATATCCCAAGCTTTGAGCACTTTTCAATCCATCATTCACAAATGAGCACAAATTCATTGTTGTTTTGACCTGCACACATTTATTTGTCGTTTTATTTCCATACCTTTTTCATCATTGTCTTCAATTCATTTTCGCCCATGCTCATCTACTGTATTTCTGCTTGACTGATTCGCATGTTTCGAATACAACTATATCAGGGCAGGCCCCAGAGCACAAATTCAATGTTGTTTTGACCTGCACTAGTTCATCTGTCATTTTATTTCCATCCCTTTTTCGTCATTGACTTCCATTCATTTTTTGCCATATCAAATTCCAGGCTTCCTTTTGGCCAACAACCAACAAAATTAATATACTCCATCAGGGCAGGTAATGGAGCTGTAGTCCAGAGCCATACTGACTTGCACTCCTCTTTTTGTTGTTTTTTTATCCATCGTTCCTCCCTTTCACTCCCAATCATTTTCACACATGCTCAAGCCTGAGAGTTTCTGTGTCCCGACAGCCACCAAAATGTATGTACTCTATCAGAGCAGCTAACTGAGCTCTAGTCCATAGCAACATCTAAGCAACCACCTCAGATACCATAGTAACACCTTATCAACCATCAGGGCTACCATAGCAAGACCTTAGCATTCACCTCAGACACCATAGCAACACCTTAGCAACCACCAGGGATACCATAGCAACACCTTAGCAACCACCTCAGATGCCATAGCAAAACCTTAGCAACCACCTACAATACCATAGCAACACCTTAGCAACCACCTACGATATCACAGCAACACCTTAGCAACCACCATGGATACCATAGCAACACCTTAGCAACTACCTCAGGTACCATAGCAACACCTTAGCAACCACCAGGGTTGCCATTGCAACACCTTAGCAACCACCTCAGATACTATAGCAACACCTTAACAACCACCATGGATACCATAGCAACACTTTACCAACCACCACGGATACCATAGCAACACCTTAGCAACCACCAGGGTTACCATATCAACACCTTAGCAACCACCAAGGATACACCTCAGTATTTATGTGTATATGCTGACATAACACTTATTTTCTTATCACTGCTGTACTGAGAATTGACCACCACCAAAATAATGTTTGGCCACTGGCTGATGAGCTACAGTAAATAATGTTTCTACTACAATGGCCATATACATAGGCGTAGGAACCGGAGGGGTGACGTGTCCCACCCAATATCAGAAACAGGTAGATTTGTCCCACCCAAAAATAATACAGCAGAAAAAGTAGTAAGTGTTTAACTTTGAAATATGTTCTGAAGGGCAGTATTGCATGTGACTGATTCTGTGAAGCACCAATTAGAACACGGAGGGGCATGGTCATGGGAACATTGACTTCGACGCCAAACTGTCATTGCTAGGAAAGCAAGCAGAACAACTAGCCCTGAGTGGACATGTACATTGCAAAATAAAGATTTAAGTGAAGCTGTATCTGATCCTAAATCAGCTTGTGATGCTTTTAACTTTTAGATTATGTTTTTAGAGCATCAAACTGTAAGATGTAAGCTTTACGAGCAGAGTAGTGCCATGAGAATATAATAAAAGTAAACTGTATAAATGGCAGAAGATTAAAATATACTATGAAAGCAGGATGTGAATGAAGTTGTGTAAACTGAAGCTTTTTACCTAACATTAAGGTGTTATGAGATTAGAGGCTCTGATTCCACCGTTTCATGCATTTGCTAGTCTCAGTCTAATAGTAGAATAAAAGTTAGGTTAGCTAGCTAGCATGTTACGGCTCTTTTCAATGTAAGGCCAAGTAAAAAAAAAAAACAATTGGTGATCACCCCCGCCCGACCCTCTAAAAAGCACCCGACCATTTTTTTTACACAAAAAAGAACGCCAAACACGCTAGTCTGGCCTAGAATCATTCAAATTTTGTGCTGTTCAAATTTACACCTGCTAGCTCACTAGCTGGTACTGGTGTGAGGCTAGTGTGAAGTGTGTCCGCCTGTGAGTGCTTTGTGATGGTGGATGGGCTTGCTGGATAGAAACTTTGATAAAAGTCAGAAAGAGTGATAGAAGTCAGTCTCCAAACACAAGCAGCTACAGAAAAACACCAGAAATAGAAGCTCGATTTGTTGCTAGTCGTTTTTAACAAAAAAAATGCCGCTAAGATGATTAGGAAAGTCTCCGGTTCAACTCAGAACAGAATGTAAATTTAAAAATGCTCCCACGGATGTTTACACAAAAAGATCACTGATTCGGTCATTTCGCTGGCATTCAAAAAGGGATTCAGCCTCAGACAGATCATCCAATCATCATGCAGAAGCTGAGCGTCCGGGCCAGCCGAGGCCAGCCCACTGCCCCATAGACCCCCAGAGACACTGAGCGTCCGATGGGTGGGACAAAGCCCAGAATTTATCCAATGACTCGTCTCGTTTCACTGCACTCTTTGCTTCGCTATTGAACTCTGTTTAAAGCACTGTGAAGCTGCGGGAATGAGTGAGAGGAAAGCCATGTCGTTACCAGTGATAAGAAGCTGATTCTGAATAAAAGTTGAGAGCGTTGTAGCGCATATTTAGTCAATGACATGTACACACAACAGTATATTATTTATCACTTATTTTTTTGACATTTTAGGGGAAGCTGAGCTTCCCTTGCAGTCTTAGAGCAATCGCCTCTGCACTAGATGCATTTTACCAGAAATACATTGACGGGAAGCATGATGGTGACCCCATTTCACGTTTTCAACATAATTTTAATATTCGCTACATACTTTTCTACCATCAATCTAAAAAAAAAAAAAAAAAAAAAAAAACACCTCTCCCCCCGACCCAACATTTTTGGTGAAAAAGGATGATCACCATTTTTTTTTACTTGGCCTAATAAGCAGATAGTCAGCTAGCTAGATCACTAAACTGAGCAACTTTAGAAGTTTAGTTCACACAGGTTTAAATGTGAAGTCACTGAGTAGATCAATGAATTGCAACGGTGACAATATTCTGCAATAAAAACAACTTTAGGATAAAGTCTTTTGGTAACAGCCTAGGACAGTTAGGGTAAGTTAGCTAAAATTTATATGAACTGTTGTCAGAAAACTCTCTGAAACATAAAGTTGCATTACTCTCTGGCCACATTCCAAATTGCATACTGTTACTACACTAAATGTGTAAAAAATAAAATATAATTCATAAATGAGAAAATAAATAAAAGACTCCATGGTTAGAAGTGCTTTCAGTAGTGCAGTAATGTTTCAGAGTGTGCTGTTTGGGACACAGCCTTACTGTAACACTGTTAATCTTGTTTAGTCAGGTAAAGCTTAACATTTTCAAAATCATTTTATTTAAGCATTATGCCACCAAAGAAAAAATAAACCACCAACAGAGTTTACATTTAAAGACATAATAATAATAAATACTTAACCAAATCTGTTATTATATTGTTTATATCACCTTATTAGGGAAGTACTAGTAAAAAGAGATAAATTGATTTCTTAAATGAATTGTTTTTCATTTGTTGA
>BRDA01003306.1:1091-24659 GCA_036984385.1 Crenuchus spilurus
TAGGAGTAGTAGTAGTAGTAGTAGTAGTAGTAATAAGGATGATATGATGATGATGATGATGATGATGATGATGAGGATAATGATGATAATGATCAGGATTATGATATGATGATGATGATGATGATGAGGATAATGATGATGAGGATAATGATGATGATGATGATGATGATGATGATGAGGATAATGATGATAATAATGGTGATGATGATGAAGATGATGATGATGATGATGATAATGATCAGGATGATATGATGATGATGATGATGATGAGGATAATGATGATAATGATGATGATGAGGATAATGATGATAATGATGATAATGATGATGATGATGTGGATAATGATGATAATAATGGTGATGATAATGATGATGATGAGGATAATGATGAAAATAATGGTGATGTTGATGATGATGATGATGATAATGAATATAATGATAATGATGATGATGAGGAGGATGAGGAGGAGGATAATGGTGATAATAATGGTGATGATGATGATGATGATGATGATGATGAAGATCATGACGATGATGATGAAGAGGAGGAGGATAATGATGATAATAATGGTGATGATGATGATGATTATAATGATCATGATGATGATATGATGATGATGAAGATGATGATGATGATGAGGATAATGGTGATGATGATAATGTTGATAATGATGATGATGATGATGATGATGATGATATGATGATGATGATGATGAGGATGATGATAATGATGATAATGATAATGATGATAATGATGATGAGGATAATGATGATAATGATGATGATGATAATGATGATGATGATGATAATGATGATGATGAGGATGATGATGATGATGATGAGGATGATGATATGATGATGATGATGATGATAATGATGATGATAATGATGATGATGATGATGATAATGATGATGATGAGAATGATGATGATGATAATGATAATGTGGAGATGTTCTCAGATCTCATTGAAGGGCTTTACAATAAAGAACATTATAATTATTCTGCACTTACAGTAAATACTGTGCAGATGCCTGTAAACATTGTTATTGTGTTTTATTCAGTATAATCATGTTTGTGTGACGTTTTTCTGCACCATTTCATCTCCTTATGCTTTGGTTGTAAACAAAAGGGTTAAATTCCTGAAATTATTTTTCAGCCAGATTAAAGTTCTCCCATTGGTTAGGACTTCAGGAGCTGAACTGAAAGACCACCACTGGGTCAACTTACAAACACAATTAAGTGTCAGTGGAATCAACCAATCATGTGCTGGATTTTCTGGTGGGTGGGACAAATAGCATCATTGTAGTTTCAGTCAGAGTTTAGAAATGCAAAATTTCATCAGTTGCTTGACTGGACTGTTTACTAATGACACTAACACACCGCCACCATGTCAATGTCACTGAGAATGATCCACCTGCACTGTGGTGATCCTGACCACTGAAGAACAGGCTAAAACAGATGGACTACAGACTGTAAAAATGCACCTGTATGGTGAGTGTACCTAATGAAGTGGCCAGTGAGTGTATGATGACCAAACACTGTTCAGCCTGAAGGTGCAGGAGATTAAAAGAGACATAATCTAGATGTAGTGTATTATTGCTTTAATGCCGTGTCCTCCTCTACTGCCTGACAGGTTAAAGCAAGTAGGAGCTGAAGGGGGAGAATTTAAAGTAACCCCTCACACACACACCCATACAC
This sequence comes from Crenuchus spilurus, assembly GCA_036984385.1. Lineage (NCBI taxonomy): Eukaryota > Metazoa > Chordata > Actinopteri > Characiformes > Crenuchidae > Crenuchus > Crenuchus spilurus. The sequence continues at coordinate 2,790 of BRDA01003306.1, forward strand.
AGAATCATTCTGCAGCCCCCCACACATGCATCCACCCCCTCCTTCTCCTTCTTTCCTCTCCCTCTTTCTTTCCGCCAGACCACCCTACCCCGAGCTGCAATGGTACATGCCATTAGCTAGCCCATGTGAAGCGGAGGGGTGGTCTCAGCCTGGCTGAAGAGGCTACTTTGGACACATAAACACATCCGCAGACTCCTCTCCATCATCAGGCTGCCTCGATCACAGACGTCTCACTGATCAGACGGTGAGGAGAAAAAGAATTGAGAGAGAGAGAGACAAGGACAGAGAAGAAGGCAACCATCAAGCAAAGCATCACCCCATCACGGCTACATCCTTCTTCCTTCGGAGGAGGAGAGAAAAAGAAAGGAAGGAGAATCCTGAGGGCAGAGTAAGAATCTAAACCCCGGCAGAAGAGCTGATTAAGATGCGACGTACGCTTTGAGAGGAAGACAAAGAACACGGATGGCTTAAATGAATGTCCTTCCAGCGGCGTATGGAGGCACTAACATGCTAAGAACAAGGTAAGAACATGCTTTCCTCTCCAGCCACATGCGGTGGAGCTCCATTATAATCAGTGACGACCAGCTGATCCAGTCTGAGAGAGGCTTCGGCAGCTGTTGTGAGACCGTAGGAGGATACTGATGGGAAAATAATGCAGACGTTTGTTAAGCTGTTCGTGAGAAAGGCTGTACTGTCGTGGACCTTCAGCGCAGGAATGGGAAAATGATTGATTGTCCTCTGTGAAGTAGCACACAAAGCACCAAGGTTTGTTTACGGAGGACTCGGTCACCAGCTGGAGTCCTCGGGCGACCGTGCTGTTGCGTAGGCAGTGTGTTTGGGTTCAGCATCGACAGAAGTGCTGCCTTGCAGCCAGGCCGCCGTATCAGGTCAGCATTTCATTTAAAGGTCACTGTTGAGGAACCTGAGGAACATGTGACAAGGTAGATGTTTCTGATGAGCAGAAGTTTCTGGAGGTACCACAGCTCGGCCAGTTTGCTGCAGACCGCTGATCACAAGATTTACACTGAACGGTGTTTTGTTATTAAGGACACTCCAGCGCACACTCAGGCTGTCCTTACCTCTGCTGTCAGCGCACTTTCTAATCTGCACCTGAGTATCATTGTTGCATCGTTACAGGCTTAGCACCTCCACAGCCCTTCCCCCAGCCTGACCCAGAGAGCCCAAGCACTTCACAGTGAAATGCAAAGAACAAAGCATGCATAGATGTTCAGTGGAGCAGAGCATTAGACGCTGTGCTAATTAACCAGTCACAGCGTCATCAGCATCATCAGACGCGTAGAAATGAGACGAGGGCTGAAACGGCCGTTATATAAGAGCCGGCGATGTCCAGGCACGACTTGAAAGCCATTAGCAGAGCCGTGCGACAGTCTCACTGGAAAATGTAGCTCAATGTGGCTGCAGTGATGTCCAAAAAGCCTGTGTCAGCTTTGGGCAGAGCTCGCTGAAAACAAGCCGGGCTCGGTTCCACCATGACTTCAGTGATTCTGAACAAACCCGTTTTCATAGGAAACAAGCAAATGTCTGTTTAAACGTCCATGTTAATCTGACCTGTCAAATTATTTCATGACTCAACTTCAGTCTGTGGGTGTGTAAATCCCAACAGCCCGGTCTGGCCTGGACTTTCTGTTCGCTTGTCTTCTCAGGAAGGTGAGATTCTAGCTGGCTGGCATTTTTAGCTGTGATTTAATCCGTCGGTACATAGCGCGGAGCTCATGTGCAGATATACAGTTTCTATTTCAGCTCACGGGGGGTCTGGCACAGCAGACGCGAAGTAGCTGCTGTCACTCGACCCCCGGCTGGACATGATGAGTGTCTTACGTCTCTACAGAAGGGTCACGTCAAAGGAAGGGCTGTCATATCAAAAGCTCATAACTCCGTTTCCTTTGCACTGTTGGACAAACAGGTCAGGAGAAGAAGAGTAATAGATTAAAATCTGAATCTGCTTCTCTACAACTGTAGATATGCTTAAACGTGAAAGGTCAGAGCAGGTTTGAAAGTTTGGCCTTCGGACCTTTATAATAATTACATCCTTGTGATTTCAGCTTTACATGGTACAGTGCATAATGAAATTAACGTTCCTCCAGGACCAGATGCAGCACAGAACACAAAGCATTACGTTCTCAAGACAACGCACAATAAACATGGAGTCATACAGGACGTATACTACAGTACTAGACTAAGACACGTTACAGGACGAGACAAACGTAATGATGGTGGGTACATGGTACTGAGTGATTGACTGGTGGGAACTTTAAGCAAGATACCAGGCTACAGTGACTGTGTAATTGTGCAAATGAGCAAAATGTGCAAATATTGCAAGGAGTAGTAAACATTGCAAATGAGCATCGATATTTAATCACTGAGAGTCAGACTGTGTGTGTTAAGGAGTCTGACAGTCTGAGAGATGAAGCTGTTGGACAGTCTAGCAGTGAGGGTCTGAATGCTGCAGTATCTTCTACCAGAAGGCAGCAGGTGAAGAGACCATGTGATGGATGTGATTGGTCCTCCACAATGTTGAAATGTTTGTGAGAGATGGGAGAGAGACCTCAAAGATCTTCTCAGGCATCCTCACTATACGCGGGAGAGATGTTTGGTCAGATGCAGAGCAATTCCCAAACCAGACAGTGATGCAGCTGCTCAGGATGCTCTCTATGGTTCCTCTGTAGAAGGTAGTGAGGATGGGAGGTGGCAGGTGAGCTTTCCTTAGTCTTCTTAGAAAATAGAGATGCTGCTGGGCTTTTTGGTTATGGTGTTTCTTAGTGTTGGTGTTGAGGGACCCGGTGAGGTTCTCCGACAGCTGAAAACCAAGGAATTTAGTGCTCCTGACAATCTCCACGGGGAAGCCATCAATGATCACTGGCGAGTGGTCTCTCTGTGATCTACCAAAGTCAACAACCATCTTGTTAGTTTTGTCAACATTCAGAGACAGGTTATTGACTTTGCAGCAGTCCGTAAGTCTTTTCACCTCCTCTCTGTAAGCTGACTCAATGTTCTCAATAAGACATACCACAGTCATGTCATCTGCAAACTTGATGATGTGATTGGAGCTGTGCATTGCTGCACAATCATGAGTCAGAAGGGTGAACAGCAGTGGACCGATCAGGCCAATACTTTGTACAAGTTGGGCTCATAACCTTTTTATTTGACTTTCTCTTTCTTCTATATGTCCACTTATTCTGTTTGTGTACCAAAATTCATTTAACATGACATTTAAACATGAATGATTTTTGTTTTGATTAAATATCCTGAACTACCGTAAACTCAAAAAAATAATTTAAGGTCACAAAACAAAGAGTTCAAATATAGTTTACATATATGGAAGACATGAATTTGTAAATCAATGCTTTAAAACTAATTTAAAACCCTTACATATTATTATTTTGCTAATTTTACATCTATACAGTGTTATTGGAAGCAAAGAAAGGCACTTTAAAATAAAATAATAACATACAGACCCATTCCAAAAAATTAGAATATTATGGAAAAGTTGATTAATTTCCAGAATTCCATTCAAAAAGCTAAACTTTCATAGATTATAGATTCAGGGCCCACAATTTAAACAAAAAAATTATTTGTTTAATTTCAAATAAATTGGGCTTCCAGCTCATAAAACCCACAAAAACAAGATTTCAAAAAACTAGAATACTGTGGAGAAATCAGCCCAAACAATTTCTCAGATTTTGCTGAAAAAAATGAATTAGGATCACATCAAATTAATCAAAATATGGTACTTTCAAAACAATATGTGAAAATTATGTGAAAATAAATAAAAATACTTGAAATCCTTTAAATTGTGGCTCCTGAATCTATAATCTATGAAAGTTTGAAACTTTTTGAATGGAATTATGGAAATGAATACACTTTTCCATGATATTCTATTTTTTTTGGAATGGGTCTGTATATAGTCTAATCAGCAGCCACACCATCTCTACAACATAACACGCAGCTCCACTGCGTCTGGTCAGGACTTGGATGGGAGACCTGCTGGAAGTGGTGTTGGTGGACAACAGGAGACACTATTCCTGCCCCGGTGCAGTGATGAGGACACAGTCCTGTATAAATGTCTCAGATGAGACTGAAAGGTCCTCTGGTCATGTCCTCTAAAAGAGTAGAGACTGATGTTCTGACTAAACATCCCTCCTCATCATCTCCATCTTCATAAACTCAGTTTGTCTTCACCTTTCTGTGTACTGAGAGTTCTGGTGCTGGACCGGTGGCAAGTGGGTGCTGGAGTAGCAGTAGTTTGTACTGTTTGGGCTCCTGAATCACAGTGAATATTAATCATCAGAATTGTTCTCTGACTGACGCGAGTACAAACATGCAGGCTCGCGCTGACATTGAGAGTTCGGCCAAGAGCGACCCTGTACGGGCAGGAAGGAGCTCTGAACCCAAAGCCCACTGTTCTGTCTTCAATGGTCGGCTAATGAACAGCTGAGGAGCAGAATAGGAGCGAAGTGAGAGAGGAGAAAGCAGGAAAACAGATTGCCGGGCCTCAGGCTGAGATCTTATTGTAGCTTCTTGAATTCTGCACTGCAGGGTTTCAGGCTTGTGTTTGGCTGCCATCTCCAGCCTACTTTAACTGTTCACACACACACACACACACACACACACACACACACACACTTACTGTCATCACTGAGCCATAATACCCCCAGGGACGGCAGCTGTTACCCCAGAAGAGTTTGGCTTATGGCAGCCGATGGGCATGAAGCAGCTCAATTCAGCTTGCCAGACCGTTTCCCCTTAGCAGAGCCTCACATGGCCACCCATCTCCTGTGTGCCAGACACGTTCACCCTTTCATTACACTCCTCACCTTTCTCTGAATGCTCTTTGGCAGCTGTACAGTCACTGCATAATCCCATTATGCTTATTCTGCATATGCACTTGTGTATTCTCAGGAGACTGTGAGGTGGAGGTTATAAATAAAAGGAAGATGGAGGCGTGTTCAGTAATGCGGAGTTAATAATGAACCTGAATTCACTGAGAATATAAAAACATGTTACTGAGCTTAAACCTGGGCTTAAGATTAGGATTGTTATTAAATATTTATATAATTAATGTGGGGCATGCTGGGGCATCTTCTTTATGAGAAAACGCTGAAAAAGTTCATTTTGTGTTCAATAATAATTGAATTCTAAGTCTGTCGTATTTTATATTTGTTACACATAAAGTCACATATTTTACGTGTCTTTAATTGTTTGAATATTCATTTGAGCTATAAATCTGACTGGTCAACACCTTTGAGTTGATCTACTAGATTCTGCAGCATTCCTGTGAGGATTTGATTGCATTCAGCCAAATGAGCATCATAATGTTGGATGATCAGCACCAACAACTCGTCCCAAAAGTACTCACACAGTACACAGTTCCACAATGCAGGGGGTCTTTATACCCTTCTAGCCCACACCTCGCATTAGACATGGTGCCACGTTTAGTCCTATTCCGTTGGCAGGTTGTCTCTACAGGGACTAGACCAGCTGTGTGGGAGCCTTTGTATATCTGATTGCATGTTCTAAGGGGTGTCCACAAACTTTTGGACACATGGAGTGTCAGAGAGAGTGTATGTGTTAGACAGAGAGAGACAAGTGTCAGAAGCAGCTGGCAGTATAATGCCACTGATGTCCACATCCATCAGGCTTGTCTGTCTGTTACAGATCACGAGCAGACGTGCACACACACACACACACACCCCACACAGTGTGACATCAGGATAATAAGTGTCAGTCTAAATCCTACAATAATGCACTCCTCCTTTTATACAGGCAGCATCAGTGTGTACTGCAGTTTGGCAGCTACCAGCCTGTCTTGTCTGTCTGACGTGCCCAGTGCCACCCGTGCCCACCCTTTCCTCATACCCACTACAGTAATGCATGCAGAACGTCAGTGCACTATTTGGTTATTGTCCTCTGTCTGTATTTACAGTTGTCCACGCCTCCTAATTATGATGGCCTGACAAAGCCTACAGCACTGAAATCTCTTTTCAGCTCACACTTAATCTCCCTGTGAATGCTAAAGCTCTTACAGCTGTCAAGCTAAAAGCTCTGAACTTGGCATGAAGCTTCTGTCTAATCAATCAGATTTGACAATCCTCACGGCTTTCCCAGAGCCGCACCTCAAAAAATTGCGTTAACCCTTTAACATCCTGCTCAACCATTTGGTAGAGCTCATTTAAATCACTTTATCTTATTAAAGAAGGTGTTGAACTTGACATAATATGAATGTGCAATCTCTACCAATCGGTAGAGGTACGTTAGGTTTAAAAACACCCACAAGACATCACTAGAAATGCAACATTTTAAAGCAGCAACTTCATAGTCAAACCACAAGGAATAAAATGGATCAGATGCTGCAAAACCATTAGTGCGGTTGTACCACCACATAGATGAGTGTGGAATTTAAAAACATATTGACATTTTATTCCCCCCCACCCCCACACAAAATAATAATAATAATAATAATAATAATAATAATAATAATAATAATAATAATAATTAAAATAATAATAATAATAATAATAATAATAATAATAATAATAATAATAATAATAATAATTCAGTTGCTTCTTTCTTGGTGAGGATTTTAAAGGGTTAAATAAAAAGTAATGGTGGGAAATGAGTGTGTAGTGTGCAACATCAGGACCAAATATGAAGGATTTCTACATATTTGATCCTGGTCGTGCACACTACACACTAATTTTCCACCATTACTATTCACATGATCTCTTTTCCAGCCTCATAAAAAGTGCTTTTCGTGTACTTGTAAACAACTTAGGTACTATTTGACATTTGGGAAATTGCTGTAATGAAGCTGCTGCTTCTCGAGCTGTTATTTGTGCTCACAAACAGTCCACAGTCAGCCCAAAGCCCAAATCTGGCACATTTAGACTGTATCCAGATTGATTTTTGATAGTGCAGCAGCCCAAAGCCATGTGAAATCTGATTTCTGCAAATCCAATCCAAACCACATTTGAAATGCAACCAATTAAATTTCAGAATTGTCTCAGTTTGGATCCTCTAGATGCTCATCAATTCATCCAGCAGAAGTGATGGACCTGCTGGGAATCAGTCTGATTGTTTCTAAGGTGGATGATACACCTCCATCTCTCCTTCATCCACATTTAAACATCACGTCACCAGTGTAGTTACATAATTATTAACACCTGCGATATGTTAGTGATGTATACACAGCAGATCTGATCAGTGTCATAATATCTGATTTTAGATACAAATCTGATTCACCTGCAGTCTGAACATTTCATTTGACCACATCTCATCCAAACTGTTTTTAACAATCGCTAACAATAGCCATGAAGCTACTTCAACACAGGCCTATACATTAATTCTCATGTATAAATTTTCAGTTGTAATTTTTCAATTTTAACCTTCACAGATCTCTGCTGTTTATACTGGATGTTAGCTTCATACATTAGCTACTAGCAAAATTATAGATTCAGCAGAGCTTCAGCAAACTGCACCTGTCAAACAGGTAAATTAGCTTCAGCACACATATAACCATAGTTTGGCTATTAGACCTCTGTAGCATAATCACCTGTAATGCTAATGCCAACTGAATGACACAACAGCTAGCATTAGCATAGCTAACTTACTCTAATGTGTTTATATTGATAAGTAATCATGATATCATAATAATCAGTATAATAATAAGTAATGGTAGTATATCTACTGCTAACAAACCTGTTTACTGTAGAAACACGGACATATACATGTACATTCTTTTTTTTATTGAAATTAAATCAAAGGAAGATCCTGGATAAGTCGTTAAAAGAAGCGAGCACTAACTTATAACTCTTATTGTAATGCACTGTAATGCTCTTATATTGTATAGAAATTCCGGGAATTAATAATAATTTTGTTCTAACATATGATTTTGTTCTAAACTGAAGAGGGGTCTCAACTCTAACCTATCTGTACTAGCGGAGATTATTATTTTTATGTAAACAAAGCACTGTTGTATTATACATAAGAGCATCTGCCAAACGCTGTAAATGTTAAAACTATTTAAGTATTGTTTAGCACATTGAGGACTCATTTTGATAAAACAGGAGAAACAGAAAGTGGTCAGGCTCCTTACAATGCATTAAACAGCTTGCAGTGCTAACTAGCATTAGCATAGCTTAATATACTGTAATGTGTCAAATTTTAACTTTCAGTTGAGTGAATGGTGCTGTGTGTATTTTCATGATTTCTGTTTCTTTCTAGCATTAGCATGTATCAGTTAACATTACTAATCATCTGCACTATTATTGGGACTCCCCCCACACCTCTGCTCACCATTATCAACACCTGCCAGAGTTGCCAGGTTCGCGGTTTTCACGCCAAATTGGGCTTGTTTGAAAATCCAGTTGCGGGTGAAAATTCAAGGGTGGTGGGGTGCGTTTTTTGGGCTACTTTTAAAAATTACTGCGGCCGCCAAAAAAAAGTGGGTGTTGCCTAGAACATTACTTCAACACGGTGGGCATACAACAATAACAATAAAGAGAACATAACAATATAAGGAAAGATATCCTGAAAAGGAGAGAGAGAGAGAGAGAGAGAGAGAGAGAGACAGAGTGAAGAGAAAAGTCACTAGCTAATATGCCAGGTAAATGGGGAAACACGGGAGGCCATATTGCAAGTCATACACTCATAGTTGTTTTGCCATTTGCTTCAAACGTGTGACAGACATATATTTTGGGCTAGTTAAGCTTCTGAAGGGCAGGGTATAGACCGACTTTGGGCTGGATATTTTTGTTGGACCTGGCAACCCTGACACATCTATCTATCTAGCACACCTATCTGCTAACATGCAGATAAATCAGGGTTATATGCTGTTAAAACCCTCTGCAAGCAGTGCTACAGGAATGTGTGAAAATGCCCATTCAGTCTCTATAAACAAAGAGTGATCACATGAACAAAGACCTCTCACCTGAGTGTTTGCACCTCATGAATATTCAATATAGGAACAAGTGACTCAGTAAAACACCTCACATTAGTTAAGCTTTAGAAATAAAACCACATACAATGTCTAAACACTGTAATGAGGAGTGTGTAGCCAACACCTCTGTTTATTCAGTTCTGAGCTCAAAAGTCTAGAAATGTTTAGAGTGTTTGTTCACAATATATCAGCACATCTGAAAACAGGCTTTTTGTAAAGTCTAAGTTTAGAGCAGATTTAATCAGAATACAGATTTATGACACTCTGACTGTTTTAAAATGTTATTTTGGTGGGATTTGTTGGATGAATTCAGTAAAAGAGTGCTGTAATGATTGTAATTCAGTATAACATACATGTATTTATTTAGTAAACCTGTCAACCTCTCCTCCAATCAGCGGACAGCACGGAGAGAGCGCTTTCCAGAGTACTGATTGGCCGCACTTTTATCATGAGGTACCTATTTAAGTCTCCCTAGTGCTTTCTGGCATTGTTAAGTATTGTTTGACTGTTTGTTAACCTTACCAAGCCTTTATTCTATATTTCTCTCGCCACGCTCTTGACCTGTTTTTCGTATCTTGGACCTCTCTCTTGCCTTGCCCTTTGGATTGTCATTTTGGATCTCTTCTTCATGTTTTGTGACGTATTTTTGGTACTCTTTGCTATTGACTCCTACAATTGGAATTGTGTATGCTATTTCCTTATTTTGGATACTGTTCTCTCTCTCTCTCTCTCTCTCTCTCTCTATATATATATATATATATATATATATACCTACTTATGTCTGCCTTTTTCTTGGCTTATATTTGACTCAGTGTAACAGTATAAGACATTTCAGAGTATGTATTGTTAATTTAAATGATGCTCTGCCAGATTTGGCAGTTACGCGAAATATCTAAATAAATTAATCAATTATGAAGTTGAAGAAGCTCGTTTATCACCAGATTTTCAATTCAAAGCTGCTTTACATTTACCACAGCAAGACTGAATGTTTATTATTATATAATTCATCATCTTTAGCCAATGTAAATACATACACACACTAATGTTTCAGTCACGTGACGGTTTATAAAGATTTAACACCAGAACTGTCTGTTTTGATGAGAATGCTCAAAGAACAGGGAGCCGTAATGAGATAACAAGCAAATGACCTTTAAAAACAATAAAGTCTGCCTTTAGAAAATCTAATTCAACTAAGTAGCTGTCTTCCCTGCCTGTCCTCTACAACAACGCTGGTAATGGATAGAGGCTCACTCTGCACTGCCTCTACTCCTCCCCCACCTGTACTAGTCAATCGGGTCGCAGCGCCGGTCCAGCAGCTGATTCGGCAGCACTGCAGCACAGTGAGACATGTCTGAGACCAATCAGATTTTCTAATCCTGTAGACTCACTTTATTGTCACTATGACCATTTCATCCACTGGCACCGAGAACACTCACATTTCATTCAAGGCCTCAATCACTTCCATCGCTGAGTATGAAATAGGATTGGCAAAGCCGAGTGTCTGGCTCAAATTATTTCTCCTTTTCTCTTCCAGAAGTGGGGCTTCAGATTATAAAGTAAAAACTATGACCACTATGTGGGCATCCATGTAGAACTTGTGTCAGCATCTCATTCTTCACATTTCACTGTGACGTGAAACTATGTGTCCAAAGGTTTGTGGACACTTCTCATTCAGACACAGATGTACAAATGCACACACACAGCTTGTCAAGTCCCTTCTGCCAATTGAAGAGGACTAAACCTGAACATGGTGGCACCACGTCTAGTGCCAGGTGTGGGCAAGACGGGTATAACGCCCCCCAGCACTGAGCTGTGTTCTCTGCTCCATCCAGTGCTTATGGGATGAGTTAGTGAAGTTGGGGATGAGGATGGTGATCATCATCGCACAGTCTGATGCTCTTGTGGCTGAATGTAATCAAATCCTCACAGCAAAGCTGTGACAGCTTTAGAGACAATTAAGTGGATAAACTCGTTAACAGCTCTGATTTAGGACGAAACCGTGAGTGGGCAGGTGGCCCAGTACTTTTGTCCGTATAGTGTAGTTAAGGCCAGATGACTGGGTCAGAACATCTCTGAAGACGTAAGGCTTGTAAGGGTTCTCAGTAATCAGAGGTGGGTAATCCAGGTCCAAAAAGTAAAAATCCACCCCAGGATTTTGTTTCAACTGCCTTGTTGGTTCTGCTGCAGATATGCTGCAGCAGAGACACACATAAAGTTGGAGCAAAATCCTGGGATGGATTTTTACTTTTTGGACCTGGATTACCCACCTCTATCAGTAATCAGTACCTACCAACCGTGACCTCCAAATGTGGCCAACCTCTCAGTATCAGATACCACAGGACACCTTCAGAGTCTCAGCTGGAGCTGTTTTGGTGACACTTGGATGAACGACAGCATTTTAGCTAACTTAGCAAATGGTTTTAATGCTAAGGCCGATTAGCATCATCACTCTGATGATGAATAGATCAGTAAATATAGTCCAGGTTTACTTGATATAAAATCTTGCTGCATTAGCTCACATGAAAAAGGAGCATTTTTGGTTTCTCCTATGAAGTTATCATTGTGGAGATAAGAGGTTTTGTTGGACGTGCTGCTTGTAGCAGAGTAGTGTTGTTGTGTTCAGTCGCTCACAGATAAGAGCTTCACGGTGTCGCTTCGTTGCTCTTAGCCCACATCAAAATGTCATTTCAGCCAAATCCGCAAACAAATAAAGCACATTATACATTATTCCCTCTAATTCTTTTATCAGTATTTGCCAAACCACAGCATCTGTGTGAGCAGATATGTACACAGCCAGCCAAACAGACCCCTGTCTGCATGTGAGTCACTGGGTTCTCCTGATGTTCTGTGAGCTGTGGATCTAAAGCTCTTTTCTGTTGTGTCAGGGTCAGGGTTTGCCATTTTTTAACTTGTAAAAGGAAGTAACCTGGCTTGAATTCCTATTAACTTTGACCCGAAACACATCAATCCTTGAAAATAATATTTTTTACAACAAAAACACAAACCTGCATGTAAAATGTGAGCACAGCCTGTACATTTCAGCATATGATGGGAAAAATGAAGCTGATATACAACTACATTGGTAACCCTTTAATCCATGCAGGAGCCGAGCTCGTTAGCTGGATGCATTTTCCCAATATACAGTATACTTTAATATGTAAATAATGTGTTTATATGGGTTTTTAAAACATAAACGAGACGACGACGGTGCTCGTGTAGGCTGGCGGCTAAGGAGGACAGGAGGACGGGCGTACGTGTATGGCATGGTTACACTTATCATATGAAAAGTAAAAGTAAAATGTATCTAACTTTCTTGTTCACTACCTTTTGCTGTCTTTGTGTCACTTTCACTAGCACTTTCACTTTCACTGGACAGCGGTCAAAGGTAATGACTGACCTCTTCTTCTACGCTAGCATCTAGGAGATGCTACGACCGCCGCGCCCCTAGCGGTTGGCATACTTACCCCTAGCGGTTGGCAACTAATTTAGGCTACTCGTTACTTGGAATTTTACTCGTTACCTGGAACAAAAATATTCCGAGATCTCGACTCGTTACCTGGAATACTCGTTAGTAGGGATGCTCACTGTACTTACAACAAAAAGCAGCTGTGAGTTTCTGTTTTTGTCCACATGGGGGCAGTGTTGGCTGCATTGTATGTCTTCCTCTCCAGGCATCTCGTCCCTCCTGCCTCACTACTGTACAGTAAATATAATTTATATCAAATTTAAATGATCATAACTCTTTTTACTTGGTCTATCAACATCAGACTAACACTAGTGTAGAGTTTAGACACATAATGTTCAATAAAAGTTGACAACGATGCTCAACGTCAGCTTGTTTTTATGCTATATGAGAATGGAGGTGATGGTACTGATTAAATATACATTTTAAAGGTTTAATTCCCAGCATGTCATAAGTTCTACACAAGAATAGGACACGTGACACTACGTACAGAAGAATACTACATTTCATTACTACACAAATCCATTGAAATAAATTGTAACTGGTTAGTGTTCTAATCAGGCTTTGGCACAGGAACAGCTAATGAGCTCATTTAACTCCACAGGAACTCTAATTCCACCAGGCTTCAGCGTACAGTCTATGAAATGATGCTGATTTGGCATGTTGTGATTCCAGCATTAGTTATAATGGCATTTATTACATAGCTGCTGCTGTTTGCCCCAGGCTTTAATTAACTCTTTAAGAAAGAAGGACTGCTCAGTCAACCTCAGCTTACATGAGCCTGAACTGAATAAATAAGCTGCTTCACTTTGAGGAACAGACTCGGGTACAATCTGAGAGGCATAAAAGTGGACATGAAGAACTGTGAAGAGCATTCACAGCACATCTTAACTGGATAACTGGATACCTATAAAGTAGAGAAACTGCTCTATCACTGTTCTGTAGAACCTCTATAAACGGTCTATTGACTGACGGTGATAGAGTAACTACTACAGTCAGTTATTCATGAAAAAGTGATGATTTTGTGAGTTTAGATGCTCTTTATTTCTTCTTTGTACACATATAGTTGCCATAAAAAGTATGTGAACCGTTTGGGATGACTTGGATTTCTGCATAAAGTGGTGATTAAATGTGTTTTGATCTTCATCTAAGTCACAACAATAAACAAACACAGTCTGCTTAAACGAATACGGCACAAAACGTTTTATGTTTTCATGTTTTTATTGAACACAACGTGTAAACATTCACAGTTCAGGGTGGAAACATTATGCGGACCTTTGGATTTAATTGGTTGACCCTCCTTTGGCAGAAATAACCTCAAACATTTCCTGTAGCAACGAATCAGACCTGCACAACAGTCAGGAGGAGTTTTGGACCGTTCCTCTTCACAACACTGTTTCAGTTCAGCAATATTTTTGGGATGTCTGGTATGAATCACTCGAGGTCATGCCACAGCATCTCAATCAGGCTGAGGTCAGGACTCTGACTGGGCCTCTCCAGAAGGCATATTTTCTTCTGTTAAAGCCATTCTGTTGCTGATTTAATTCTGTTTTGGGTCGTCCTGTTGCATCACCCATCCTCTGTTGAGCTTCAGTTGGCGGACAGATGGTCTTAAATTTTCCTGCAAAACGTCTTGATAAACTTGATAGCCCCAAATCATTCAGCACTCTGTTCTGTACTCTTACAGTCGTCTTTACAGGACGACCATGCCTAGGGAGAGCAGCAACAGTTCTGAACTCTCATCATGTGTAGATGCTCTGTCTTACCATGGATACATGAACATCAAGGCTTTTAGAGATACTTCTGTAACCCTTTCCAGCTTTATGCAAGTCAAGAATTCTTAAATGTAGGTCTTCTGAGAGCTTGTTTGTTTGAGGCATGGTTCGCATCAGGCAATGCTTCTTGAGGACAGCACTCAAAACTGGTGTGTTTTTATAGGGCAGGGCAGCTTTAACCAACACATCCAATCTCTTCACATTGATTGGCTCCAGGTTGACTGACTCCTGGCTCCAATTAGCTTTTAGAGAAGTCATTAGCCTAAAGGTTCTTATAATTTTTCCACCCTGCACTGTGAACATGAAAACATAAAATATTATGTACTGTATTCGTTTAAGCAGACTGTGTTTGTTTATTGTTGTGACTTAGATGAAGATCAAAACACATTTAATGACCAATTTATGCAGAAATCCAAGTCATCCCAAATGGTTCTCATACTTTTTCTTGCAACTGTAAATATGCAAAAATGTGTATAAGTGGGATACAAGCCATACAGGTGTCCTCAGCAATGGACAAGAGGAATGTGTATTGGACTTTCTTACATTAAGAAAACATTAGAAGTATAATTAAAACTATTTCACAGGTCTCATTATACAGAATTAACTAACACCCGCCAGCCTATCGGAGAAGAGTATTTTTGTGTATTTAAAAGTGTAGTAACCAGTGTGTGAGCAGGATAATGGTACTGTTTTATGAAATAAATGGGCTTGTCAGAGTAAACTCCACTCCGCTGTGTGTTGTGGACTTCTTTGTTCATTAATCTGGTATAACACGACACCTCAGAGGATGTTTCTCTTATTTAGATTTGAAAAGAAATTCGTTCTAATAAATATAAAAAGATAAGACAAATCTAATCTTTAAAGACTCCACAGGTGGTTAATTTCTTTTCTAATACTCTTAATCATCCTACTAAGGCTTCAGGTGTTGGAACTGGACACAGATCTGAAAAGCTCAGATTTATAAAATATCACTTTTATTTTCTCTTCGTGCTGGCTGCTGTACAATAAACCGGAGACGCTTTGGTGTTTGTGTGCTCAGGGACAGCTTTCTGCAGTATGTAGGTCTATCATCCCTCACCTCAGGACATCAGTAAGAAACACAGCACATTACTGTAGAATCAGCTCTGAAATATTAAAGTCACTGAGCCAGAAGGCTGACGGTGTCGTCCGCATCCATTTACAGCACAATTTGGCCAGATGTCTTCGTCTCATACTCATCGACTGAAGCTCTGCGGTCCTGAAATTGCCGTCCATCTCTGCGACTGAAGACAAGCCACAGGCCGCACTTTCATTTGCTTCTCAAAAGCCATTTAATATTTGACCAGCAGTGTTTTCTACCACAGCTGTGCTATTTTACACTGAATATACGGTCTGTGTGTGAATAAACTTACACAAGCTGCTGCCTGTTACTGTACCATTAATTTAGTGACCTTAAAACCACATCAGTGTCTTTACTTCCAACAGATCAACGAGTTCTGTGTTACTACACTGAGAAAACATTATTAAAGGAGTTTTAATTGGCTTATTAATTAAATGCAGTCATGGGAAAAAGTAAGTACACCTTTGAATTCTATGGTTTTGTGTATTTGGACATTAAACAGGTCTGATATTGAGATAAATATTGAGGTATTATTTACTGAAGCCAAAATAGAGAAGCCCTGTGTGAAAAACTAAGTACACCCCACAAATCTATAGCCTGTAGAACCACGTTTTGGAGTAATAACCTGAAGTGATGTTTTACAGTATGACTGTATCGTCTCTCACATCACTCTGGAGGAGGTCTGGTCCTCTCGTTTTTGAGGTTTGTGGGTGTTTGTTTATGCACAGCTCTGTTAAGGTTCTGGTCCTGGGTTCTCTTTTTCAGTCATTCTGTTGTATATGTGCTGGTGTGCTTGAGATTATTGTTCTGTTGTTGAGTTTTAGTTGTCCAATGTCCGAACTCTAGAAAGTTTTGGTTCACCTAGGAGTTCATGGTCCACTTAATGACAGGAAGGTGCCCAGATCATCACCCCTCCACCACCGTGCTTAACAGCTGGTATGTTTGCTTTTTGTTCTTTATGGCCAAACATCTCGACTTTGGTCTCGTATGTCTAAAGGACGTTGTTCCAGAAGTCTTGTAATCTGTTGCAAACTTAAACCGTGCTGCCTTTTTTACAAACAGGGTGTACTTTGTTTTTCTGAGAGCTGTAGGTTTAAGGCTTAGTGAGGTAAATGCACATAGATGGGAAGAGTGAATATACTTCTCATTTTTTATACGATGGCTTGATTTCTATGTCATTACTCTTACTCTTCAAAGATCACGGCGAGCCTGAAGAGCTCATCAAAAGGGTCAAAATGCTCTACATAAACACCAACAGTCGAGTGCGATGCGCAGCCAGCACCTCCGAGAGTTTCCCAGTGAGGGTCGGTGTGCACCAAGGTTCCGCGCTGTCGTCGCTGCTGTTCATCCTCATTATGGACACCATCACACGGGACCTGCAGCGCAAAGTGCCGTGGACTCTTTTGTATGCCGACGACATCATGCTTGCAGCCATCACGCGAGAGGAGCTTCTGCGCCAGGTGCAAGCTTGGAACGATCGCCTGAACCAGTTTGGCCTACGTCTCAACAAAGCGAAGATCGAATATTTGGAAACGATCCGCTGTGACGGCTCGATCGAGGTCAATGGCGACAATCTGAAGAAAACAGGCGCTTTCTGGTACCTTGGTTCCAGCCTACAGAACGACAGCAGCACAGACAGCGAGGTACAGGCAAGAGTCAACGCGACATGTTTGCAGTGGAAGGAGGTCACCAGCGTCCTCTGCAACAAGAAAATGCCCACACGCCTGAAGTCAAAGATCTACCAGACAGTGGTACGACCAGTCGACCTCTTTGGGTCAATGATGAAAGCGGCCAAACAGCGTCTCCACGCTATGTAGATGCGCATGGCCTGCTGGATGCTGGGTATATCCCTCCTCGATCACATTACCAATGACACAATCCAACAAAAATTTGGCATTGCGCCCATTGACGCAAAAGCACAAGAACAGCGCCTGCACTGGTTTGGCCACGTCCAACGACCAGCTCCAGATACTGTTGCTAGTATCGCCTACCACCTCGAGGTTAAAGGCCGGCGACGTCTAATCTAGCAGATCCAGTGCAGTAGTGTGACTGTCCACAGACTTTTGCACTTATAGTAACGTCCCACAGTGAACTGCTTACAGCGCTCTATGGGAGTAAATTCAGTTTACTAGACCTACCCTGAGTCCTGTGGCAGAAGAGCATTATCCTGCAGTCTATTTGTCTTATTTACACCAACCTTCTGTCTAAAACCCTGAAAGTAGTTTTTTTAACTGTAAGTGAAGTTGGCTGGCATTCTTTACTGTGTATTCTGGCATGTCCAGGTGTAGAGTGATGGGCAGGTGTGGCAAAGGATAGAGAAGTGGGCTTGGGACAGAAACAAACATGGCTGAAGTACCCTTGAGCAAGGCACCTCACCCCCAACTGCTCCTCGATCATTGATGGTGTGTGATGGGCATGTGTGTGCTCACTATTGTGTAGAGATGGGTAATCCAGGTCCAGAAAGTAAACATCCACTCCAGGATTTTGTTTCAACTGCCTTGTTGGTTCTGCTGCAGATATGTTGCAGCAGAGCCACACATGAAGTAGGAGCAAAATCCTGGGGTGGATTTTTACTTTCTGGACCTGGATTACCCACCTCTACTATTGTGAGTGTGTGTGTGTGGAGTGTATTGTTGGTTCTTCCTCCGACACTCATAAAATAAGCATTCACTACTTTGTTTTCAACATGGCAGCTGTTGCTATATGTTCTGTTAACAGTAGACACCAGATGGAGAACCATCACAAACCATTCAGGTGAATTCATAGAGAGTTTGTATCTCTTTGCTGCAGTAACCGTCCTCAGAAAGTTTTACACTCCACGTTGGAATGTTGCGTTGAGGATTTGATTGTATCCAGCCACTGGTGAGGTCAGGTGCTGATGTTGGGTTGATTAGTTTTGGGTTAAGTCTTCTCAAAGCTACTAAATGAAGCTCCATTACTGCCCTGTTCTACAGCACAAAGCTGAGGGACTTAATACCCCTCTAGTTGACATACAGTGATGCTTGAACGTTTGTGAATCCTTTAGAATAAATTATAAATTAGTTTGAAAACTTCATCAGATTGTCACACAAGTCCTAAAAATAATGTACCAAATAAAAAAATTAGACCTAAATATTAAACTTGGTCATTTATTTATTGAGGCAAATGATAAATTGGTACATATCTGAGTATTATAAGTAAATACGTATGTGAACCTTTACTTTAAATGTCTTGTATAACAATGACTGCACAACTACAAAAACTAAACATTTCTGCTAATGTTTGATCAGAATCCATCACCTGTTCACTTCTTTCCACTTTTTTATTGGGTTAAGATCTGGACTTTGACTTGTTCATTCAAAAACATCAGTTTTAATCTTTAAACATTTTTTAGTGTGTTTAGCATCGTTGTCTTGCTGTATGAGTGTTCATGCCACTCAGCTCTTGGTACAAGCTGTGGTTATCTCACGCCTCGATTACTGCAACGCTGTGCTAACAGGCCTCCCAGCCTGCACTGTTAAACCACTACAGATGGTCCAGAATGCAGCAGCACGTCTGGTTTTTAACCATCCAAAACGAGCACATGTCACCCCACTGCTCATTGAGCTACACTGGCTTCCGATTGCTGCCCGGATCAAACACAAAGCCTGCACGATCGCCTATAAGGTGATGACAGAGCAGGCTCCCTCTTATCTACACTCGCTCCTAAAAGCTTATGTCCCTGCTCGGTCGCTGCGCTCCTCCACTGAACATCGCCTTGCTTTGCCTAACATTCACACAAAGCAATCCAGACTGTTCTCCTCAGTAGTTCCCAGATGGTGGAACAAGCTGCCTACCACCACTAGAGCAGAGGTGTCCCTCACTGGGTTCAAGAAACTCCTAAAATCCGAGCTCTTTAAAGAGCACCTGCTCTAGTGATCCCAAATACTCCCCATGAGTACTGATATGCACTCAGCATCCGATATCCAAATGTTAATTATTTAACTTTAGTATTTTTCGCATTTGTACTTTTATACTATTGTAAGTCGCTTTGGATAAAAGCGTCCGCTAAATGTAATGTAATGTAATGTAATATAATGTATGACCCACAATCTGTTGAGATTAATCTCACAGACAGATGTCCTGACATTTCTCTGATATAATTCAGAATTCATTGTTCCATCAATGATGGCAAGCCGTCCTGGCCCAGATGCAGCAGAACAGGCCCAAACCTGATACCACCACCATGTTTCACAGATGGGACAAGCTTTTCCTTTCTCCAAACAGATCAATTTGGTCTCATTTGTAAGCAGAACACTGTTTCAGTAGTCTTCTGGCTTGTCAATGTGATCTTTCAGGTGAAGTTTTACATCAAAGTTTTACCCCCAACAAGACTGTAAATGATTCATACACTTTCTCCACCTCTGTATTCTGGATTGAGACATAAGCTCACATGTGATGCTCCAGAGTGAGATATTTGTACCTGTGTCAGTAATGAGTGCATGTTAAAGTGGCTGAAGTCACTAATTAGAAGTGGAAACTGTTGGACATTGGGTGTCAATATGTGTCTGTGTGTAACTGCAGTGGTTTAGATGATGCTGAGCCTGTTCATGGTGCATTTATACTGGCCATTCTCACGTGCACATATTGATTTTTGTACCCAGGGTGTGACCAGCTGTCCTTGCTTTACCAATGTTCCTTTTCATTTTTGATTTGTCCGTCACCGCTGGATACCATGGCTGTGTTTCTTTCTAGAGTTTATCCACTTGCTGCTAAGATGGAGGTGCAGGTGCTTCTGGAGCAGCCATTGGAGCTTAATGAATGGCAGACAAAACCCATTAAAGTCCATCAGTTGCACAAATGATGTTTACACAGGAGCATTGAGCAGCTGGTGGTAATTTCTCTCTAGAGAGGTGAGACCCTTCTGTAGAGAGCATGAGGGGATTTGTCGAGTGTGGATGGGACCATGTGGACTGCCAGTGCAAACATCACTACTGCAGATAATGGAGCAATGATCTGTTGATGAGATGCCAGTGTACAGATTTGTTGGTACATTCAGCTTAAGTGTGTACATTCTGTTCAGGCTTTATTAATCTGCAGTCTTCACATTTATAACTAACAAGCAGTTTAATTTAGCTCTGCAGCACATATACACCAATCAGCCTAAACATTAATACCACTCAGAAGTGAATATTACTGATTATCTGATAACAACGGTACATGTCTGAGATCAATATGAAAGTATGTAAACAAAAGAGTTATAGCCAGAACATGACTGGGACAGAACTTCTCCAAAATGGCAGCTTTGAGATGTGCTGGCTCAGTAAGTCATAACTTACAGGACTTAAGCAATGTTAACATCTTAACACCAGATACCACTGAGAACCTTCACACGTCTCAGAGTCCATGAATCAATGGATGAGAGCTGTTATTATGATGTGAAACGGAGGGATGCAGGAGATGGATGCAGCGTGGATCTTTACAAAGCTTTATTATTCAGACACTAAACTAAACCATCACTAATACCTAGAAAGAATGAAAGAGATACAATAATACACAATATAAGAGCTTTACAATGTATAAGTGTTTAAACTAGTGCTGCTTAAGTGCTGATGCTCTTCAGTCTGTGTGTGAAGACTGTGAGCGACTCTGCTGTTAGAACAACCAGTGGGAGTTTGTTCATCACCTGGGTGCCAGGACAGAGAAGAGTCTTGATGCCAGTCTTCATGTGTCTTGAAGGATGGCAGGTCAAGTCGAGCTGTAGTAGAACCTTGAAGGCCATTACCATTAGGTAGGGAAGGGCTGGTCCATTTCTTACTTTGTAGGTGAGCATCAGGGTTTAGAATCTGATGTGAGCAGCTACAGGAAGTCAGTGAAGTGAGCACAGCAGTGGATACAACATCAGCGATACAATAGCGTGGTGACAAAACAATGATGTTACGACACTACAATGATGGACGAGGACTATGAGACACGAGGTAACCATTAAACCAAAGTTTTAGGTTTTTAGTGTTTGATTGATATTGTAGTATGTATATACGTATTTTGAAGTGTTCTGAGGTCAACATTCAGTTTGTTTATCAGAGTCTACAAAAGGTCTCATTACAAAAACAGGTAAACAGAGAAACTATTGATCCTGAAGAAAACTAGTATTACATCAATCAAGACACAGACTTACATACAGTACAGAGATAATAGACATACTGTATGAGAATAAAATACCTGATAACTTCTACATAAACATCTGACAGATTTATTGCACTAATAGATAAATGTTATGATGTTGTTATAATAATAAGTATATATGAGTAAATGAGTTCTTACATAGCACGGTGGCTTAGCGGTTAGCACGTTCGCCTCTCAGCGCTTAGGTTCGAGTCCACATCTGAGTGGACTTTCCATGTTCTCCCCGTGTCTGCGTGGGTTTCCCCCGGGGACTCCGGTTTCCTCTCACAGTCCAAATACATGGGGAACAGGTGAATTTTAGAATACTCTAAAATTACCCTGGTGTGTGTATGAATGTGTGCCCAGATATGGTTGGCACTCTGTCCTGGGTGATGCCCCTAGTGCTCGATGCAGTCCTCCAGGTGGACGGTCGCTTCCGGTTGAGAGTACGCTG